>JAJMDM010000139.1:0-114496 GCA_030573555.1 Hanseniaspora hatyaiensis (nom. inval.)
ATTTTGTTTTTGATTTTTTTGACATTTTTTTGCAAAAGATGCTTTTTTGCATGCTCATTGATCTCACACCTGGAAGGATCCAAAAAACAGTTCATATATTCTTTAATAATAGAGTTGGTGTATACATTGCTGTCGTCTAATCGGTTGTATTCCTTGATAAGCATCTCATTTTGTCGCTTGCAAGATAATTTTGTTTTGGTTCTCAGGTTGTCAAGATAGTTCTGTTTGGAGCTTTCAAGCTTGCTGTAGTCGTAGTAATGCTGAAGCTCGTTGAATATTAACGAGGTTTTGGTAGAGTTGATCCATATTGTCCACACAAGAAACACAAAGCTTGCGAGCAAAGTTGTAGTTACCAACAAGAAAAGTTGTATGTTCTGATGACGCTTTATCATGATTGTTGTTGTTTTGGGGAGACAGAGCATTTAATTTAAGTTAGTTAAAAAAAAAAAAGAAACAAACTAGCTAAGAAAAGAAAAAAAAAGGTGCTTATACAGTAGCCAAGAGACAGAATACAAGGTTTAAATTAAACAAAGTTGTTTAAAGTGAAAAGAGTAAACCAAACGAGAGAGAAAACAACGTTTACTTTTTGTATGCCTCAACCTGCAGTAATGCTTAAATACACTTCCAAACCCATAGCCTGCCAAACAGCATTAGATGTGACTATGCAGGGATACAGTTGCCTGTAGCAAACACAAAGTGTAAATAATAGAGGTATATATTGAAAAATGTGCAGACGTCTTTGAAATTAAGGGCCCTTCCCGCAGACAAAGGCTGCAAGTAATGCATGACACATGGAAACAGAGACATTAGGTTTTAAAAGCGACATTGTTTAGAAGATACGAGGGGGTGCGGCTGAGCATTTTGTGGATGGCGCGGTGCTAGGTTGGCGCTAGGTATTTTTGTGCCGCTACAGATTTTGTAAAGGCGCTACACATTTAGTAAAGGCGCTACACATTTCTATAAAAAGCGCTACACATTGAGCTAAAATTGGCGCTACACATTTATATAAAACGCACGTGCCAGCCGTCCAATCAGATCTTTTCTTTTCCCTCCCCAAAAAAAAAGCTGCCCCGGTCACGTTCCTCCTCTGCCGCCAATAAAATCCTTCCAAACGCCTCCTCGCTGCACGAGCCAACAGGATCTCAAAAAAAATACACCAACAAAAAATTTTTTTTTCGTTCGCTTTTCCCATTCCAAACTTTCTTCGTTTCTGATTTCCACACTCGATTTTCTTCATACAACTTTTTTATTCGCTGCGTGGTTATTTATTCAGACGAAAATTTTTCATTCCTGCCATGTTGGTAGAAACTTTTCATTTTTAAATATGGAATGAGAACTGTTTGGCGGTTGGCAGCAAATATTTGGATAATAAATAGGTTGGAGTTTCAACTTTGATGATGCTTTCTTGCTTTCTTTGATCATTTTATGAATAGTCTGAACAATTAAGAGAAAATAGTCAAATAAAACCAACTTTAGATATTATCATAAGATCAATTAAATTACTTCTATCAAGTTTTTTTTTTTAACTGTATAAACACTATTTTCAACGAAAAAACCACTCCAACACAATTAATTTCTATTACACTTTTAATTAAGCAACTTCACTGTTCTCATTAAACTTCATATTCAAATTAATTATCCTTTGTTTCCAATCAATCACATTAGTAACAAAACCACAAGCTTTTTTTTTCACCACTGAAAATTTTCACAATTGACATTTAAAAAAAACTGCACATATAAATAATACAAAATAAGACTTATTTTTTATTTAAAAGTATCATTAAAAACTTCAAGTACAAAGTCACAACCTTATAAAAAAAATGTTTTCTAGATCTATCAAGACTGCTGCCCCAGTCGCCCAATTAGTCTCCAAGGCTTTAGCCAAGCAAACCGTCAGACCAGCTGTTATTGTTGCCGGTAGAAGATTTGCTGGTGTCAAGGCTCAACCAACTGAAGTTTCCACCATCTTAGAAAAGAAGATCAAAGGTGTTTCCGGTGCCGCTGACTTAAACGAAACCGGTAAGGTTTTATCTGTCGGTGATGGTATTGCCAGAGTTTACGGTTTAAACAACTGTCAAGCCGAAGAATTAGTCGAATTCGCCTCCGGTGTTAAAGGTATGGCTTTGAATTTAGAACCAGGTCAAGTCGGTATTGTCTTGTTCGGTTCTGACAGATTAGTCAAGGAAGGTGAAGTTGTCAAGAGAACCGGTAAGATTGTCGATGTCGGTGTCGGTCCAGGTTTACTAGGTAGAGTTGTTGATGCTTTAGGTAACCCAATCGATGGTAAGGGTCCAATTGAAACCGTTGCCAGATCCAGAGCTCAAGTCAAGGCTCCAGGTATTTTGCCAAGAACCTCCGTCCACGAACCAGTCCAAACCGGTTTAAAGGCCGTCGATGCCTTAGTTCCAATTGGTAGAGGTCAAAGAGAATTGATCATTGGTGATAGACAAACTGGTAAGACTGCCGTTGCTTTAGATACCATCTTAAACCAAAAGAGATGGAACGATGGTGCTGATGAAACCAAGAAGTTATACTGTGTCTACGTTGCTGTTGGTCAAAAGAGATCCACTGTTGCCCAATTAGTCCAAACTTTGGAACAACACGATGCTTTGAAATACTCCATCATTGTTGCCGCTACTGCTTCTGAAGCTGCTCCATTACAATACATTGCTCCTTTCACTGCCGCCGCTATTGGTGAATGGTTCAGAGACAATGGTAAGCACTCTTTGATTATCTACGATGATTTATCTAAGCAAGCTGTTGCCTACAGACAATTATCCTTATTGTTAAGAAGACCACCTGGTAGAGAAGCCTACCCAGGTGATGTTTTCTACTTACACTCTAGATTATTAGAAAGAGCTGCTAAGATGCATCCTAAATTAGGTGGTGGTTCCATGACTGCTTTACCAGTTATTGAAACCCAAGGTGGTGATGTTTCCGCTTATATTCCAACCAATGTCATTTCCATTACCGATGGTCAAATTTTCTTAGAATCTGAATTATTCTACAAGGGTATTAGACCAGCTATCAACGTCGGTTTATCCGTTTCCAGAGTCGGTTCTGCTGCTCAAGTCAAGGCCTTGAAACAAGTCGCTGGTTCTTTGAAATTATTCTTAGCCCAATATAGAGAAGTTGCTGCTTTCGCCCAATTCGGTTCCGATTTAGATGCTTCCACCAAGCAAACCTTAGCTAGAGGTGAAAGATTAACCCAATTATTGAAGCAAGCTCAATACTCTCCATTATCTGCTGAAGAACAAGTTCCATTGATTTTCGCTGGTGTCAGTGGTTTCTTGGATAACGTTGAATTATCCAGAATTGCTGAATTCGAATCATCTTTCTTAGCTTACTTAAAGGCTAACAATGAAAGCATCTTAGCTTCCATCAGAGAAAAGGGTCAATTAACCAAGGAAGAATTAGCCGAATTAAAGACTGCTACTGAATCTTTCGTTTCTACTTTCTAAATTTAATGCTAGTGTAATGTTCCTTTAAATTTATATATTATAACTGCATTAATTTGAAAAAATTAACAAAAATGAAAATGAATTCCTATGACCAGAACGATAGAAAAATTAAAACATCCTGTTTTTCTTTTCTCTTAACGAAAATGAAATAAATAACAAAAACTGTCTTCATGAAAATAAGAAAATAAAAAAAAGAAGCCAAAGAAGAATAGCTAACTAACTAAATAAATAAAAACCATAGTAGACAGTGCACTTTTGCTGGATGCCTGTGTGCTTAGAAGAAGCCATGATGGCAACGTTGTGGCAGATATAATAATAAAAAACTTTGTTTTTTTTATTGCTTTGAACAAGCAAGGAGAAAACAAACAAAGTGCGGTTTGGTCTTGTTGTGGCAAGATTAGACTCAATCATCAATATTCTTTCCAAATCCTGATATTCCCCTTTTAAGCCTATAGCTTTTGGCTGAAGTATTCTACCTTTTTATCAACGCTCTGCTAAAAAAAGATGAATCTGCTTTTTATTTATTTGTTTTAAGTCTTTTCCTGCTTTTTTTATGCTTGTAGTTCTGTTTTCATCCTTTTCTGGCTACATTACTGCCATTTTTGACAAAGAAAGCCAGAGAGCATCCCAGCCTGAGGAAAAGGCGTAGATGTTGTGCATAAACGCATTCTCTATGTATTTTCCATATATATATATATATATAAAGACGTGTGCATAATTGATATGGCAAAACTGAAACAAACAGCAGACTACTACATCTTCGGTGTCGTTAACCATGGTGGTGTCGGCCAGCGGTCTTCCTTGGATTTAAAAACAGCAGCCTTTATTTGATCAAAGACTCCTGTTTATGCGTGGAATACGCAGGCGAGTGAAAAACGAGTGGTGAACTCTTTTTTTTTTTAAATTATTTATTTTATTATTTTTTTTTTCAGCTTTTTCTAAAATTTAAAACTGCATTTTAAAAATTTGAGAGTTTTAAAAAAAATGTTCTTTCTCTGCTTCCTGTCTGCTATGCTCTGATGATCCAACTTCTTATTAGGGTGTGTTTTCTTTGAAATTCATTCAACTAAGACAAACAGCCAGCACCAGTGTCCCAGAAAACCACCACGAAAATCATGGCTTCATTCGAAAACAAGCCCTCACCACCGTCGCTATACTCCAACCAGAGGATCACTGACGACGATATTTTCAGAAACTCTTCACAATTCACCAAATGGTCTTTTACAAGAAATGACTTACAAGATGTAAGGGAAAGCCTGTCTTCTTTGACCAAAAAGCAGTTTGAATCCAAGCTGAACGATTTCCTCAGTGTTGCACAAAACACAGCAGACCTTGATGCAGAAGAAACAGAAGCAATGAAAAACGAGTTTGCACTGGGAATATCAGCCACCGAACAGCTGCAAATAGTCACTCTATACACACAAAAAGTGCAAGTTTTCTGTGCCAAACTGAAGCTGCCATCTGAAGTTTCTGCAACAGCAATGAGTTTTTTCAAAAAGTTCTATGTGTCATTTTCAGTTCTAGACCTTCATCCAAAGAACCTAATTTTCACCTGCATATTTTTGGCTTGTAAAAGTGAAAATCACTTTATAAGCGCTGACACTTTTGCTCTCAAAGTTAAACAAACAAAGGAAAGCATCCTTGAAGGAGAGTTCAAGCTACTGCAAAGTCTGAAATTTTCTTTGATGATTCATCATGTTTTTAAACCTCTGCATGGGTTTTACCTAGACATCCAAAGTGTTTTGAGCGGAAAGGTTGACAAAAACTACTTGGGAACGGTTTATGAAAACAGTAAAAAAAGGCTCATGAGCAGTTATTTGACTGATGCTCTGTACCATTTCTCGCCTCCACACATCACGCTGTCCTGCCTGCTTTTGGAAGACGACCAGCTAATAATGAAATACTTGGAACTGAAATTTTTAGGCTTTGATCCTAGCACTCCTGAGGAAAACTTGAAAGAGTCACAGAAGATAAGTAAAGCAATGTATGACAAGCTACTTGTTAGCATCACCGACTGCAAGTTGGAGCTGCAAAGGAGCATGATTCCAGATAGAGAAACGGCATGGAAAATTGATGCAAGAATCCACTACTATTCAGATCCAATGACATTTATTAAAAGATACAGAGCTCAAAAGAATTCAAAGGAAACGGAAACTTCCAATGAACCTGATTTGAAAAAGCAAAAAACCTAATAGAATTGCAATTACTTCATAAACAACACTCAAAACTTGTTACAACAGCCATACCAGTTCATGAATTAAATTGCTTGTGAAAAAAAAAAAAAAGTATCTTGTATTTACATGAACATCAAATATATAACTGACTATCATTATTTGTATAACAGTTTTTAATAATTTCAAATGAATATTAAAGTTAATTTTGAGCTATAATTTCATTTTGTTTATTCCAAACATTAATGAGATGAAAAGGAAGTAAACAAAGTTCTGTTTTATTATTAATAAAGAACATTGGCAATTATTTTCTTATATCACATATTTCTAGTTGTTGAAAGTACTTATAAAGATGCTGCTATGCCACCTTCAATGTTTTTTCTTCCATCAGAGTCAGGCGTGTCTACAACATTGTTGGTTCTATATTTAGGCTTGTCTAAAGGCTCGCCTTTTATGACTTTATCCATTTCTGCTCTATCTAACGTTTCGTAGTCTATCAATGCCTCAGCAAGTCTTCTAAACTCTTTATCTTTGCTTCTCAGCAGCTGTCTAGATCTTTCTTCAGATGCTTTTAGAAGCTGAATGACCTCCTGGTCAGCCAGGTCTTTAACCTTGCCTGACCACATGTTCCAGTCATCTGTTAATTCTACAGGACCAACTTTTTCATTCATTCCGTATGAGGTTACAACGTTTCTAGCCATTTTGGTTGCAGCTCTTAAATCGGAGCCACAACCCGAGGTGGTGTGCTCTTTGCCAAAGATTACTTCTTCAGCAGCTTTTCCACCCATGCAAACATCCATTCTGGCCAAACATTCGGCTTTTGTGATGTCATATTTGTCGGCTTCAGGAAGTTGGAAAGTGACACCCAAAGCGTTACCTCTTGGAAGAATTGTGGCCTTGTACAAAGGTTCTGTGTGGTTTGTGTATAAAGCCATTATAGCATGTCCGGCTTCATGGTAAGCAGTGGCTTTTCTGGTGGCTTCAGGAAGAACCATAGATTTCTTTTCAGCACCAAGCAAAATCTTGTCCTTGGCCCATTCCATATGCGACATGCCCACCGCATTGGCGTTTTGCTGACAAGCGTAAACAGCAGCCTGATTAATCAAGGAAGACAGTTGAGCACCTGAAAAGCCGGTTGTTCCCTTGGCAATGTTTTCAATGTTAACGTCTTTGGCAGCAGTGATTTTCTTCATGTGCTGCTTCAAAATAGCTGCTCTTCCTCTGATATCTGGCAAGCCAACGGTGACCATTTTGTCAAATCTTCCTGGTCTGGTCAATGCTTTATCCAAAGATTCAGGGAAATTCGTGGCACCAATGACAATGATTCCTTGGGTTTGTTCAAAACCGTCTAGTTCAACCAGCAGCTGGTTAAGGGTCTGCTTGGCATAAGCTTGGTCTTTAGGGTTTCTTTTACCACCAATAGCATCCAATTCATCAATGAAAATAATAGCAGGAGCTCTGGCTCTAGCTTGCTTGAACAAATCTCTGATTCTCTTGGCACCAACACCAACGTATACCTCATCAAACTCGGAACCAGACATAAAGAAGAAGTCAACGCCTGCTTCACCGGCAGTGGCTCTTGCCAAAAGAGTCTTACCTGTACCTGGCGGACCAGTTAGCAAGACACCTTTGGGCAATTTACCGCCGAGAGCTTCGTATTTGGCAGGATCTCTTAGGAAATCAACAATTTCTTCAAGCTCGGCTCTGGCCTCATCAACACCAGCAACATCATCGAACTTGACGTTTGCTTTGGATGTGTCAATGGCATTATCGGTGACTTCGTTGTTTTTGAACAAGGTGCTGTTTTCGCTTAAAAACTTGACCCCTTCGTTTAGCAAGTACAGCACTAAACCCAAAGTCAAAATGTATCTAACAACTCTGAAAACCATAGTAAAAGTTGATTCGGTTAACACTACGTGCATAGGCTCTTTGGCTGTTCCAAACATGGGGTTGATGATTGGAGAGCTGCTTTGGTTCAGAAGCGGCTGAGCGGTTTGTGAGTATGCGCTGGTGTTGGTGGTGAAGGCAGCGTCCTTTGCGGAGGAGGTTTGCTGAGAAGATGCTGGCTGGACGTTTGGGTTGCCAAGCAAAACTTGCTTGATGTTGCTGGCTTCAACGTGTCTGCCTGCGCTTGTAAGAGCTTCCATGTACAGCCCCATGCACTCAGGAGAAGTGGCTATGCCTGGGGTTTCGTAACGGGATACAACGTATTGCGCATAGCCTGACTTCAGCAGCAGCTTGTAGAAATCAGCCTGGACCTTGCTGTCAGAAAGGCTCCTGTTTGCCTCCTGTTCCTTGATGGCCAGGAGCTCGTGTGTTGAGGGCTCTCCCTCAGCAGGGGTTTCTGCTTTATGTTCCGATTTGATGCTGTCTTTGCCTTCCTTGGCGTCTGCTTTTTTGTTCAAAAGCTGAGAGTTGACACTGAAAGCCGCTCTGCTGCGGGGGAAGATGGTGCCAGTGGAAAAGAGAGTGGCTTTGTAGGCAGGGCTGGTGGTTGCGGTGTATAAGGATCTTTTCAGGACGGTGCTGTTGTGGCTCAAAAGGCGCTTGGTGGCCGGGGCTGTCCACACGTTGCTCTTTGCTAGCTTGGAGAAGTGCTTCATGGTATTAGCGTGTGCTCAGGTGGGAAACAGATGCTGCTTGTGGGGGCCTTGAGAACGGCGTGGATGTCTGTGGCGATGTGTTCAGCCTGTGCTGGGTCTGGTTGTTTAAAGAAGACTGAAAAAAACGCACCTGATGAAAAGAAGGAACAGCGACACTAGCAGACAGAATAATAATCAGCCAGTGACATTCATAAAAACATCTTCCTCACACCATGACACCATCGCTTGCCCCGACTGCACACTCACATCCAGAAATGTGTCCCCTCCTGAGTGCCCACGTCCAGGACCCAAATGTGTGGCAATCAGCTCTCGCCACACACCAAAGGCGCTGTCCATTGCCTCGCTTGCACCCGCGTTTTGTCTCGAGCGCCGCAGAGCGCAGGCTCTGCGCTTGTGAGCGGAGAGATTGATTCTGGAAAATTTTTTTTTCGGTCGCTTCGCTGTGGCGGATGGACAAAAAAGGCAAAGCGTTTTTTTTTGGGTACAAGCTTCTTCTCGGAGGAGTACACCCGGCCATGCGGATTATGCTGTTTTGCGCGGGGCAAGAAACGGAATATATAATGGGCGCGAAATAAGGTTTGGCAGAACCGTTGAACGGAAGATGCGGAGAACGACCTCCGGAGGCCAGTGAGCAGAAGTCAAGCGCAGGTCGCTAATGGCAAATAAATGTCAGGGGCAGGAGGCCAATGGTGAACGAATGTCAAGCGCCGGTGGCCAGTGCTGCAGCACAGGGCCTCTCCGCCAAGCGCCACTGCTCAATGCGGATCGGAAAGCCCAGCACAGCCTAGAACCGTATCGCCAGATCCGCCAGCCCCTTCTCCTTCTCGATGCTGAAGCCGTGCTCGTTCGCCAGGTGCAGCAGGCATATGAAGCAAAAACTGGTCGACAGGTCCTTCAGCGTGTCAAACGTATACAGCGTTTTCAGCTGCATGATCACGCTCGTGAACTTCAGCTCTGCCCCCGCCTCCAGCTTCGCAACCTGGCTCTCAATGCAGCGCCATATGTTATCCTTCAGCTTTTTGATGTCAACCTTCTTAGCAACTCTGCTGTACATCACCTTCTGTGTGGCGTTCATCTGAAGCAGCGTTTTCAGCGTTGACGCCTCCGTTTGCCTGATGTCCTGGCCGGTCTGGATTTCAGCCGATGAAAGCAAGAAACCTGCATTCAGAGCCACACCGTTTTCTTCCTGCAAATGGTTCGGTCCTGCCTGCTTGTCGACAACTTCGGCTTTAACAAAGTCTTCATCGTTACCCAAAGCATCATTAAAGTCTAAGCCGTTGCTGTTGTCATAACCCATCCCCTGCTCTTCGATCTTGCTGTTGTTTGCGTTGGCTTCGTTCTCGGCAACTTCGGGTGCTTCCAAGTCCTCATACATAGCTGCCCAGTACTCTTCTTCTCCTTCAACCTCATTGGCAAAGTCCGCTTTACCAAGTGCATCATTGCTTGATGCATTCAAATTCGGTGTTCCCGACTCGTTGTACTGGGCCTCCCATCTGCCTTTCTTGCTTAGCGGTTTTCTGAAAAAGTTACCTTTCTGAAGTGGTCTAGTAAACAGCACTGTCATCTTCTCCAGAGTCACATGGTAATCAGTTGGCAGCAAATTGTAATACATATCCTTTCTGTTTTTTGCAGGGATGTCGATAGATCTCTCATTTTTCACTTTGACAGCCTCGCTTTGCTTCAAAAACATGTCATCTATTCTGGTCCAATCAGAAAAGTTGATCTCTGTTCTCTGTTTTTTGGTTTTTGTTTTCTTTTGCTTGCTGGCGACTGAAATAGCATTACCGCTTGTTTCCTCAGAAAAGTCATCAGCCATGTCGTTTAGCTGAGGATTAGCTGCAGCTACATTTTTTTTAATGTTCTTGACTTTCCAATGATCTTTACCTGTCCATGCTTTGTTGTTGAAAATGCCATCAAATTCAGAAAACAAGTTTTTTTCAAAATCCAAATCAAAGTTGTCATCACTTGAATAATCCTCGTTTTCTTTTTCATTCTGCTCTGAACTTTCGTTAAACACTTCTTCAGCTATTTTCTGATCTTCTTCTCCGGCTGCTTCGTTGATTTCGTCATTTTGCTCAAATTCTTGTTCGTTTTCAAAATCAATGTCCAAATCATCTTGGATATTGTCTTCTTCAATATTTGAAAAAGTGCTTGGCTCTATGCGTATTTGTGCAAATATGTTTTCTTTGGAACCGTCTTCCGTAACTTTGTTTGCTGGAGAAATATTTTCTGCCGAATTCAAAACGCTTTGGTTCACTGTATCAATTAAATTTTTGACTTTAGTTACATCTTGAACACTTTCTCTTATCAAGCCCAAGGAGCTGCATAGCTTTTTTCCAAACAGAATATTTGAAGCCAAGCTTAACGTGCCACCCAAGTGCAACAGAGTTTCGTCCATTGCTCTCAGCTGTTCTTCAGTAGACTCTTCGCTAGGTTTTTTATAACTTAAATCTAAAGGCGGAAGCAAGTTGTGCTGGGTGTTTTCATCTTCCATATCAACATCTTCAGCATCGCTTTCGTGCTCATCAACTTCAATGCTACCATGACTATTGTCGACTTCAGTGTCTTCTGATGTATCAAAAACTACTCTGGCGTCATTTTGAATGTGCAGGATGCTCAACAACAAGTTTTTGGCACCGGCCTCATCAAAGTCAGCCAATGCTTTTTTGAATAACGGGTCAACAGCGAGTTCTTCGTCAAACGACGCAATCTTTAAATTGTCAAAATTTGTCAATGTAGTTTCTAAAACTCTGTTATTCACCCTTCTTCGGTGAGCATTGCCACTCAAATCCGAGTCAGCAACCACTGATGTTGGCAGCCCAGTTTGCGGGTCAATAAGCACATCGCCTTCTTGGCTTTCAAGTGTGCTACTGCCGCTTACCGAGCCTTGCAAGCCTTTTTCCACACTTTTGCTCAAATCTTTTCCACTAGAATCGTTTGCTGTCACTATACCACTCAATAGTTTTCCAGCCTCATTGACAACAGAGTCTATTCTTGAAGCATAAATTTTGACACATCCATCAAGCGTTGCTGATGCTTTTTGGAAGTTAATATTACCGTTGTTTTCTTTAAGCACATTCAAATCGTGAAAATAGTCAATTAGCGCAAAGTTCCACGAGTTTTTCACATTGATTTTGTTGTCTGTGGCAAGCTTGATCCATTCTTCAAAGTTGGCCAGTATTGTGGCCTTGTTTCCGCTTTCAAACAGCGATATTGTTTGGGTGCTGGCTGGACCCAAAACCGGCTCATCGTGCGTGTCTGTTAACAGGTTCTTACGCACTTCGCCTGCATGGCTGGCTGTTCGTTTTTTGGTCTTGTTGCTGCCGCTTGTGTGCCTTGCTGAGACCTTTCTGATAGTGGTCGTGTTTGTGTGGTGATTGTCTCTGAGGCTTCCATAAGATTTTTTGGAAAGGCCGCCATCGTTTTTCTTCGTGCTTTTGGTTCCCATTGCTTACCTGTGGTGATCAATACGTTGGCAGATGGATTGTGTATAAAAATTCCAGGCAGCACAGTGTTTTCTGGTCGAAGCAAACTATGTGTTTTTTATGCCAAATCGTTGGCTCAGAAATCAACACCCGAATCTCATCTGAGACACAATCAGATGCTCTTATGATGAACCATGTTGTTTAATTCAATGTTTGTTTATTTAATTTTTTTAAATTTATTTATTTATTTCATGATTTATTTTTCTTCTTCTCGGACTTAAGCATCGTCAGTCATTCACTCAGTCACGCGGCAGCAAACCAACGCTACGCCGCCACTCCTATTACCAGTATTACATCCACCTAATCCACATTCACGGTGCTTGTTAATGCTGATAACGATTTCAAGCCACGATGGCTGTAAAGAAATGCTATTCTGATAAGAACAAATAGTGGGGAATATGCTACCATTTCTTGCAAGGCCTCATCGACTACCCAGAATTTATTATTGTTGAGCTTATTTGAACGACCATTTAAGAACACGTTTACACAGTCACTGACCAGCAGCCAAACAAACACAGAGAATTTTTATCCACACAACAACGGCCAACATGAGCAAACCATTCAACAAATTTTTTGACTACATTGTCATTCCCTCTGTGGGGCTGATTGCAGGGCTTTCTTTCATCAAACCGTGGCCGAAGCTTGATAAGATGGACTTCAGCCAGCACGATGAACAACTGGTTGAGGACAAGGAGGCCATTCAAAAACTGAACACACATTTGAACAAGAAATACAAGATCCAAGAGCCGGAAAACTGTGATATTGTGATGTCGAGACAGTCAGACCTCATTCCCAAAGAGCATTCGCTCAACCATGTGGGAATCAACCTTTTTAGACACCAAGAACGATTCTGCATAGACCCTGTCTTTGTGAGACACGCCAAACCGGAAAACTACGACGGAAACGAGCTGAGCTGCTACTTCCACCTGGGAAAGCAGCTTGTGGACTCCAAGGACTCCACCACCTACAAGGGCGCTTTGACATTGGTTATGGATGAGGTCTTGTGCTTCACAGGGTTCCCTAAACTTCCAAACAAGAAGGGTGTCACTGCGTCTTTAGAGCTGGAGTTTTTGAATGACAACATACCAACCGACAAACTGCTTGTTCTGAACTGCAAAATCAAGGAGCAAAAGGGCAGAAAGTGTGTGACCACTTGCGAGCTTTCTGCCGTGGAAGAACCAATTTATTACAACCAGCACAACAGCAGCCGCATCAGTGGGCTGTGGACATTGAGAAGCTTCATCAAAAGCTTTTTCCAGGCCAAAGCCAGCGAACGCAGTCAAGAAAAACAGGTCCTGGCAAAGGGCAAATGCGTGCTTGTTGAGCCAAAGTGGTTCAAGTACGTGAAGTGGGTTGACATATTCAGCGGAGACGCAACAAAGTGATGTATATGTATATATGTTGTTTTTAAGGTTAAATTTCCTGTGGGCTTTTTCAGCTCCGCTTTGGAACGCACTCTGTGGCCGGACATGCCCGCGTTACTGCACTATCTGGCTGTCTTCATTGACAGTTCATCTTTATCAGCTTTTCTCCATCGATTTTTCATTTAAAAAACTGTCGTTTGCTACAGAATCTTCCTTAGCTGCAGCCTTAGCCCATCAGAGCTCCTGCTTGATTAACTCTTTTCCCTACGAGCGCTTTCGTTCAATCAAGCTTCTCTACTAGAACTTCTCTATTGAAAGTTCCTCATCGAGACTCATCTCTTTAAAATTCTTTTCCCTCCATTATCTACCAAAACTTCTTTATTGAAACTTCTCTGCCAAACCTTCTCCATTAATAGCTTGTCGTCATCTAACCTTCTTAAACAACCCTCGTTTGTCTTCCTCTACGCTGCTCATCCAGACGTACCGATAAGCACGCCCGATCTTTATCGGAGATCATCAAGGCGACTGTAATCAAAACAATCCGTGTTTTTAAGATGAAAAAAAAATTTTTTATATTTTATTTTTAAATTTTTAATTTCAATTTTAATTTTAAATTTTAAATTTTTTTTTCGTCTTTCTGTAGAAAACATGAACAGCAATCAGATCAAATTCTGCAGCATCAACCATCAGCACATCTTCTTTGATTCCAAAGAGCGCCAAGAACTCAACAAAACCAAAAAAACAGGCTCACACAAATGAACGTTCCAAAAAAAACGACCGAAAACCTATACCAGCAGCTGTGCAAGCAGTCTGAAAACAGGGAGTGCTTTGACTGTGGGAACAAGAACCCCTCCTGGTCCTCCGTGCCATTTGCTGTTTTCCTATGTATCCAGTGCTCTGCCGTGCACAGAAACATCGGTACACACATAACTTTTGTTCAATCTTTCACACTAGATAGCTGGTCTGTTGAAAATCTAAGACGTTTCAAATTTGGTGGCAACCACAAGGCTATAGAGTACTTCCAAAAACACAACGGAGCTCAGCAGCTGAAAAACGGAGACGCCAAGGTGAAGTACACCTCCTCTGTTGCCAAAAAATGGAAGATGCACCTAGACAACCTGTGTAAAGCAGACGCCGAGAAAAACGGCAACGAGGACGTCATTTTGGACGACATGGAGGAAAACTTGCAAGACTCCAGCTCAAACTCTAACTCTGCATCCAACTCCACTGACGATTTTTTTTCTTCCTGGGACAAGCCAGCCAGCAAGACATCTCTTAACACCACAGCAGGTGCTTTAAAGAAGAGCACTACAGCAAGCGGAACCAGCACCCCACCTCCAAGACTATCTACAAGATTGGGCAGCAAAGCCACTGAGGCATCAGGCCCTACATCAAAAAAACTGCCTCCTGGAAGAAGAAGAGCTCCTGGAAAAACAACCATTTCTTTACAATCGAAAAAAAACACCAGCAGAACCGTGCCTGATGAGCAAGACGACTTGATTATCATAGACTCAAAGAAAAAACAGAGCACCGACAGCTTTTTGGACAAGGTTTCCAGAGAAAAAGAGTTCAACAACACTTTCAGCAGCAAAAACAACAGTTACATGGACGATGTCAAGATTGTTGAGTCGCAAACCTACGGATATGACCAAGAACCAGTAGTCAAAAGCAAGAAGAAACCAATAAAAGAAACTTCATTTTTTGATGAGGACAACGAGCCAGAAACCGACAAAAAGGCTGACGAGATTTTGAAAAAAGACATTAAGCCGAAATTTGCCAAGCTAGGATTTGGTATGGTGTCGAATAATGCTGCTGAACTAGCAGAAAAGCAAAAGCAGCAGAGCAATCAAAGACAGTACCAGTACACAGGCAAAGTTGCCAGCAAGTTTGGTGAACAAAAGGGAATTTCCTCTGACGAGTTCTTTGGAAGAGGCACTTACGATGAAGAAGCAAACAAGGAGGCCCAAGAGAAATTGAAGACATTCAATAACGCTACTGCGATCTCTTCGGACGCGTACTTTGGCAGAAACGGAAGTGACGACGAAGAGGACGACGAGTACGATGGTGCTGACTACCATAACGGTGGCTTCAATGGAAATGGGCCCAGAAGAAACAGAGCCAGCAGCCAGGGGTTCGGCAACGTTGTGAACAGTCTGCTGGAAGAGAACGAGCAGGAGATAGAGATGCTGAAAAACGCCATGGAGCAAGGTGCAACCAAGCTGGGCCATTTCTTCAGCGACTTGCTGTCTTAGTGCGCTGATTGCTTTGGCTGCCGGCGGACGATGCGCTGCACGGAGCCTGCTTTAGAAACGCTGCCAAAACCTGTGTGTTGTGGACAGAAGTTGCCGTGCGTTTTCGAAACAATTTGCCAGGGCGGCAAGAATTGGAGGTTGTTGTATGTTTTTGACTTATATCCCTCCGTCTGCCTTTCTCCATGGCATCTGCTCCTGCTTGGCTCTTTCAGCTCTCTTCACCACGACATTGGTAGCGTGGGTTTAGTTATGCTTGGATGCCACAGCGAAGGGTAAAATTTTCACGTATGAAACTTTAAAAAAAAAAAAAATGCTAACATTTTTTTAAAAAAAACACCCATTCCAAAGAAACACTTCTTTTTTTTTCTAAAAAATTCATCGATCTGTATCTACTCGTACCTAAATCATGCAGACAAACGCCAAGAAACATACATATAACACGCTATATAATTCCAGGACTGACTGAGATATCTATTTGCTTGCTGACCTAGTAACCACGACGAAGCACACACACGCAGTTTTTTCAGCACGTCTTTATTTATCCAGTTTTTTTTGTCATCACCAGCTGTTACCAGATCCTTGAGTACTTAACAGCCAGACCTCCAACTAACTACTGACCAAACCACCGCACACCTGACAAACAAGCCAGAACACGCGACAAATCACTGCCAGTGCTGTTTTCACAACCAAGAACCACGCACAGCAACACACCGATTTGCTGCTGAGAACAAGAACCACACAATTGACCTCAATCAAACAGCATCCGCTTTCTTTTTGCACGACATACTCAAGATTCAGCAAGAAGAAGCACTGATTCTTCTACATAGAACCTGACAAGCCACACAGTACAAAAAATTCTTAAGTTGTTTGTGAAAAAATCCGATTCAACCATGGGCGTCATTGATGATATGGTCCCTGACTACTACTACTACATCGACCCGCAAGCCGACGTTTTTAGAGAAGCCCAGCCAAACCCAATGGACAACTTGATAGATCTATATGGACTGGGCGACATAGCCCAGCAGGTGGCCAGATTCAACGATGATGGAACCAGGGGGGTCAAGCTTAGAAAATCGTATAAAAATCAAATTTCCGATGTAGCAGGCCACTGGACAGCCGAAAATATTCCGACAAAAGAGCACCACGGGGACTTCCAATCTAAAATATACCACTACAACAACTCAGTGAACCCAGCAAATGGCCAAGTGGATATCAACAGGCAAGACGTCCAGGCCGACGACAAGCTGTTCAATGTGGACGACATTAACGCCTACAGACAATCGATAAACAACTTTGGTTCCCAAAGAATAAGCACACATAGTTTTAACCCCAACCAGCTAGCCTTTGATTTCCAGGGAAACGCTGCGAACAACAATGGCATTCCTGGATCCAGAAGAAAAAGAAACGACCTAGCAAGCAATGGAAACGAAAGCAATATGAACACCGGATCAATGCCTGGAACCATGCAAAACGAGGGCCTACGACAAGTGGAGGCTTCACCAAGTTTCAAGAAGCGTAAACTTGACAGTGAAGGCTCCAACATGCTAATGAATAAGTAATATGTATGCATTTAAACTATATGTAAAAATAAGCAGCCATTTTTGTTTTTTTTTTTTTATATTTCTTTTAAAACAGGCTGGGAGTAGAAGCTAGCGGTGATTGTGCTGCATGGTTGTCCACAGGTCACTTGGCTGCTACCGTCCAGTTCTCTTACCGTACAAGTGTGAGCTGATAAAAATCCAAGAGGGACAACGCGACTGTAATAAGGCAAACTTTTGTCAAAGCGATCCTTTAATGTTATCAGTTTTATTTATCCATTCAGTAGCCATAAATATCCAGGACAATAGAACTCACTGCTCATGAGTCTCTTTATTCATATACATATACAATCTGGAATTATCCTGCTCACAGTTGTGTTTTTCTGTGTAGCGGATTATTGGTGCTGATCTGGCCGCCCCAGTTTTTATTTTATTTTTTGTTACAGTTTTTTTTTACCCTAAATGTAAAAAGCTTTTTTCTTAAATAAAAAAAATAACTTTTCCAAAAAGATACTTGGAGAGTTTCAAAAAAAAAAAACTACTCCTGTTTCCCAATAAGGAGATTTTTTTTAGCGCCTAATAAAAAAAAAAGCCAGCATTTTTTCACCCGTTCTGAGCATTTGCCTCTGTTTTACCAGCAAAAACATGCCTAAAAGCTACTGCTTTCCACAACAGCCAGCCAAAAAAGGAATGCTATTTGGATGTCGAAAAAGGAAAGTTACTTGAAACATTGTGTGTCTCGAATGTCTTTTCTCTTCCTTAGTTGAATTTCAGCTTTGATACGGTGACACTGGACTGTAGGCATGGCGGGCAGCTGGGCAGTGATCAGGACTGACACTAACGATTATTTTGTTCTCGCTAGCAATGGGATGCCAATTCGTTAGTCAGTTCTTGAATTTCATTATTGCGTGTGCGGTTCTTTACTTTTTTTTTAAAATAGTGTGATAAATTTGCAGGAATATATCCTTTCAAACTTTGAAATTAAACATAATTAAGTAAGAGAAGAAAAAGAAGAACTGTAATAACCACCGAGACCAATCAAGAACGTATGTATACCAACACTGGTACTAAATATTATTTGTGGACCTGATGAATTTGTTTTACAAGATATGAGATTTATTGAATAATTAGCAGAGATTGCCACACAAGTGGAGACGAGCACACTAAAAAGCACCAAAGAGTTATAACGAATCCAATGAAAAGCATATATCTTACTAGCATCGTTGAACAACGCATACTCATTGCAAAGCCAGACGAGAAGTTAATGTTTGTATAGCTTTTGGCCAAGGCCAATGAAACAAAGGACTTCATTCTTCTGTTGTTTTTTTTGCATCTAGAGTTACTGCGTATGTTTACAAGTCACAAGCAAATAGCTATGTGCTAATATTGTTAAGTAATACGCACTGCTATGTGCTTTGCTGCATTAAAACAAGGAAATAGTGTGGCTTGTGGCTTGACATGACAGAAGAGAAAGAAATGGAACCAGTAACTCTGAGTTTTTATTATTGCAAAGTAAGGATATTATCAAATGGCTTTTTTAGTTGAAGTTCTTTTTCATGGCTGTGCCCATTAAAAAAGCTTATAAACATGGAAGGCATGGGAAATGGATTTCAGCCTTTCAAGCTCAGCGATTTTAACGAACCAGCATTAACACGACAGACTTTAAAAGCTGTCAAACTGATTAATTTTTAAAGATTTTAGCAAAAATGATATCAACAAACTTTTTAAAAGTGGACTTTAATATCCATGTGTATTAGATGCTTTTCATTTCAATTAGAACAAGTTACGCTTTTTTGCATAGCATAAGCTAGGACACTTAGACACACTATGTTTTGCAGTTATTTGAAAAGAACCAAATGTAGCAGAAAATCAGTATCAGATTTAAACATTTTTCTCTCATTCTGATCACACAGACACTACATAGGAGAATATCGATAAAGACAATATCTTGGACAAAAGAATTCACAACGGGTTTTTCAGAAGACTTTATTTATTTTAAAAAAAAAAAACATTAAACACAATTTACTAACAAATATCCATTATATCATGTATAATAACAAACTTTTAACAAATAACCTTATTCAAACAGAAAATGGCTGCTTCTATTGCTCACCCAAAGATTGTCAAGAAACACACCAAGAAATTCAAAAGACACCACTCTGACAGATACCACAGAGTTTCTGAAGCTTGGAGAAAGCAAAAAGGTATTGATTCCGTTGTCAGAAGAAGATTCAGAGGTAACATTTCTGAACCAACTATCGGTTACGGTTCCAACAAGAAGACTAAATTCTTATCTCCATCCGGTCACAAGACTTTCTTAGTTGCTAACTTAAAGGATTTAGAATTATTAACCATGCACACCAAGACCTACGCTGCTGAAATCGCTCACAACGTTTCTTCCAAGAACAGAGTCGAAATCGTCGAAAAGGCCAAGTCTTTAGGTATTAAGATTACCAACCCTAAGGGTAAGTTAGCTTTAGAAGCTTAAATTTGAGAATTGATACATTTATACATATAATAATCTTTTTCTTCAAATAATACATACACCTTTATATAAAATATTTGAATTTAATATCAAACAGAGAACAAATTTCTAATATTACGCAACCAAAATAAAAAAAAACTATTAGTTAAACACTTTTCTAGCTGCTTTTTCCAAATATAAAAGAAATCTTATCAACTAACGTTGTATCAAAAGCAACGTGCTGATTAAAACTAGCCTACTGGGGATCAAGTTATCTGGGACAAATTAACCCAAATGCTTAACCCATAAAGAGTTCCAATCAGTATCAAGCCTAGTGTGAATTATGGATGACTGCGAATACTACATTTAAAATGTGGAATTCACCTAAAGTTATTGCTTTTTTTTTTTTTCTTTTACAAAAACTGTTGTCAGGCGATGAAGACATTAAGTCACCTCCAAAAGATTTAAAAAAGCAAAATCTAGTTATGTGCTCACAACTTTGTAGAGTTTTCAGTTGAGTTTTAGTTTCTTATATGTTCTTTTCCTGAAAAATAAGAATATATACAAACATTTACATAAATTTCTAACCGATTGGCAATGTTTCAAAAACTGATCAAGTCAAATTCTGGAAAAAGCAAGTATAGTAAACTTATGAAACACATTTTATTTTAACTTTGATATATGAAACTTTAGAAAATACAGCTTTCCATATGCTTTCATGATTTAAATTTTAAAGCTACATAGGCGGCAAAAACAAATAATAAGGCTCCTACGATCAAAACAGTAGTATTGCTTTCGTTATTTGCGGTGGAGATGCTGGCGTCTGCGGGAGCTGACTTTTCTTCTTTTTCGGCAACTATATCGTTATCCTTGTAAATAGACTTGACTGGCTCGCTCTTTTTATCTTCAACCTTTGCTATAGTAACCGGTTCTTCCTTTTCAGCAACAGGCTCAGCAACTTCGGTCTTTTCCAAAGTCTTAGGCACAGTGTTTACTTCTTCTTGCTTGCTAACAGCAATTTGATCGGCAGTGGTGTCAAGGATATTGCTATTATCTTCAACTTCGGCTATGCTCTTGTTTTTAGAAACGTCTATACTCTGAGCATTTGGGTTTGGGTTGATAAAATCAAAAACAACTCTGATGACTTTATATTGCAGCTGACTTTTCATTTCTGCTCCTAAAGCGGCCCAAGCTTTGTGAACATCAGTGATTTCGTAAGGACATGGTATGCTTTCAATCAAGAACTTATGTTTGCAACGGTATGGCTTGGCAGGATCGTGCTTTAATAGAAGCTCGTTGTCGTTACCCAAGTACACAATACTAACATCCATTTTTTGATGTGGCTTCAAAACATCTGAGTTTGGCTTGACACAGTAGTTTTTTGGTGTGGTGGTCTTAACTTTGAAAGTGACTGTTTCATCAGAAGTGTTGGTGATGGTGATTTTAGCGGTTTTGCTGGCTTCATCAAAAGGCGGATAATATGTGATGTTATCAGGAACTATATTTACAGACATATTGGATAATTATTAGAACTTTGGAAGATTGTTCTTGGTTTTGGCAATAAAGAAGATTGAAATGATTCAATAAAATAAAAGCTGGTTGTAGCTGTTTTGTTTTTATTTTTTGTTTTTTAAAAAAAAAAAAAAAAGGCTTGTTTTTTTTATGAATAAGAACGTTTCCTCTAAGTAATGTTGAGCAAAGTAGATAAATTATCAGCAAGCTTGGGTGTGCTTAACTTTTTTTAACAAATAGATAGATGGTTGTCTGGTTTACTGACAGCTTTCTGACCCAACCCTAAATCCAGTAACTGACTTTTAAGGAGAGCTAGGACGAACACGTACATTAGGGCGAAAAAAAATACAATTGTATACCAAATTTCAGCTTTTTATGGAAAAAAAATTTTTTTCCCTTCTTTTCTGTTAGCATTATTGTTTATCCAATGCTGATTTTTTTAAAATTTTAAAAGATATATAAAGTTTAGTACAATGGATCGTAACAGCTCTGAGCATGTGATGTGAATGGAATCAAGATAGAAAAATGGATTTATGTCTAAAGAAGCGTCTTGTATGAAGAATCTCTGATTTGTTTTTGAATGAAATATATAATGGTTTGGTTGGGGGAGTTAATGATTAAGCTTTAAGCCCGATGCACAATGGGCAAAGCCGAAGTGATCTAATGCGTATACATACATCTTAATATATAAGCAGAATATTTGGCTCAACAGAACCTAAAACGTTTTTAAGCTTTTAAAACCACTCTCAACCCTGATTATACAGTTCCCCATAAAAAACAGAAACACTCCGGCTCTAAGAAAGATTGGTGCAACTTGGCGCTATGTATACCATAAGCACACCCAGCAGAACTAGCTGTTCGTAGTAAAGATCCGTTTTCTTTACATTGTAGTTGCTCAGCAAGTTCTGTCTTCCTTCATCGATCTCTTTTTTTTTATACAAGATGTGGGCAAGCCCGTTGCACAGAGTAAGTTCTCCGTTAGAACACTGAACCACATCACCATCGTAACCAATTGCGTAATCACCGGAATCCTGGCTTTGATCGTTAACACTTGTAACATCTTTTATTTTCATTGTAGGCAGGTGTATGAGAGTCATTGGAAGCTTTTTTGGAATCAGGCGAATGTAATCTTTCTTTTGTGAGCTGTCAAGAATACCACCAATACAAACAATGTACTTGCCTTTGCTGTAAAAAGTATGATTGGCCAAGCGCATGTGAATTTCCTTTGTAGGCGAGAATTTATTTCCAGGCTCAGATGCATCTTGAAGCGCCATCAGCTTTCTTGACTCCCACTTAAAACTTTTGAAATTAAAGAAATAAAATGCATCATTGATGCTCCCAGATTCTAGATAACCCCCATGAACCATTAGCTGGTAAGAATGCGTGCTTTTAACCTTAGGGGGGTCGTCTGCGTTTTTATGCAATAGTTTTGTTTTAATACTGTTCATGGATTTTATGTTGCTTTTAGACTCTTGGTCTCTAACTGCGTTTGCGTATTCCTTAAACTTGGGGCTTGTAACATCGTCATCAAAGGATTTGATCAAATCATCAAAGTTACTACCAACAGTTGAAAACAAATCGTTTCGCTGACTCGATGTTGCGTTTGGTGGTATAAGTGTTGAAGAATGAAAGGCCGTTGGTAACGGAACATAATCTGTTTCTTTGTAATTTATTTCTACCTTTTTGGCAAACATTGTTGGCTTGATTTTTTCTACCTTGTCCGAGTCATTGTTACGATACAAGTAAATCCTTATCAAATACATGTCATTGGCTGGCTTGACATAGTTGCTGTGCTTCAAATCAGGATTGTAGCCACCGAAGATTAAAATGTTCCATTTAAAAATTTTTTTGTTGTTACCATCAGGAGATTGGCTGTCTTCATCTGAGTTGTCGTCAAACAATGCAGATGCCTCAGAACTAGATCTAGTGTTTGTTTGCGAGTCAAACGAAGCATTTTCCAAATCAATTATGGGGGTTTCCAAAAAGTTCTCAATGGACAGGATTTGGTCGTCTGAGTTCTCAGATGTCTCAAATGAAGAATCATTTTTGTATATGGATGAAGCCTTAACAACATTTTCATCTACATATTTCAAGTATCCTTGTTCAAAATGTTTTAAAGCTTTGTCTTTAAGCAGTATTTGGGAATGGCCAATTCTTTTTGGTGGGTCAGCACTTACCATATTGGGTTCCCCTTTTATCAATGAGTAAACACCAGTCTCAGTATTCAATATGTAGCTGTAGTTGTTATATTTTATACTCTGTTTCAAGTAAACTTTATCTTTTTTGTTGGTGATTTCATATTCCAAAGTTCTGTTTAAAAGAAAACCACCATAAACGAAAACAAATTTTGAATTGAGCTTTGTGATCGATGGCTTGATAAGATTAAGCGGAACATCGCCCAAAGGCTTCATTTTGGTCACAGTGCTGGTTGCTGAGTTGACAATGTACAGATACTGATTTGGGATGTAGTTTGGATTATTTAACACACTTTGCTCAAAAAAGGGAGGCAAATGAAGTCCCTCAGTGGATACATAAAAATCTTTCATCATGCTGTCTGTGTCGTGTTCTTGGCACGATTCAGAAAACAAAGTTAAGCCACCAATAGAAAGAATACAATTTTCTTTTGTTTCGGCTGAGGAAGAATAAATCAACAAGGGGAGCTTCTGAATACCGTTAAGCTTAGGCATGTACCCAAAGCCATCAAAAAACAGCTTGGATTTTTTTTCGTTTGTCAGAAGGAAATCAGGGTTCAAGAGTATGTCTTGCTGGGCTAGATTAAAATCGGCATTGATCATCACGTTGGTGAGTTTTGCGACAGGGAACCATAGCTGGCACACGTCCTTTTCAGCAAACAAGAAAGATGTGGTTAAGAGCTCTTGTCTACAAAGATAGGCTAAGTAGTACTCTACGTCTTTCAGTAAGATGTTGATGAAGTGTTTAAGAAAAGTGTTGCCATTTTGCTCGAAATTGTCTTTAAAATATGGAATTTCAGACTGCTTATAACCCAGGTATATTCTTACTAGTTGTGCAAACAAGGGATCATTTGTTATTGCACCATAAGAATTTGTTTGCTTGCCATCGTTTAGCTTATTGTAAAGAAAGTGAATTTTGGCACTGTATATCGAGAAGATGTCGTCTTTGTGCATGCCGGAGGAAGCTGGGTGGACCATGATGTCCAAGTTCCGTTCAATCTCACTAGTGCATACAACACTATTTTTTCGTTGTGTGTTGTAGTAGTTTTTGAGAGCGTCCACGGCGGATTCTAACTCGACCAGAGACGAGTCTGTGGAACTTATGTCCTCGTATGAGTAGTATGCCCCAATGGCCATCAGCGAGTGATGATCGTTGATATAGGTGGACTGGGTGTTTTGCATATTGGCAAAAGACGAATGCAGAGGGCGGGTTAGTGTTTTGTTGTTTCTGGTTTAGGTGGGTGCTGTGGGCAGCGTGAAAGTGGTAACTATGTGCAGTTTGAATGTGTTGAATATGTGACTTTTGAGCGTGTGTGCAGTTGGTATGGTGCTCCTTGGCATGCTCTGAACATGTTGCATTACCATTAAATCATGAGCAACATTAGCTGTTCAAAAGATCAGCGAAGTTTAAAAATCATTCACCCCAATTTTGGGTAGTCAACTTCTCAAATCGTGCTTTGACGTCAGCTCAATCAACGTTTTTAAATATAACCTCCCTTAGGAAATAACAATATATATTTCCGTCAAATAGGGGAAACAGCTAAGGACAGCTCTAGGATATCCTGCATACCATTGTTCCGTTCATGTTTCTCAGCTGCGCATAGCCTGATTTTGCGGGAAGTGATACGTTTTTTCCTCCTTAGGCCCTCCCCAGCTCTTCTTTTTTGGCCACTGCCGGGGATTCTGGCACTTTTTATATATTTTTTTGTCTACCTTTTGCTGGCCGTTATTGCGGACAAACAGCAGGGTAAACATGCCCTGAATGGACGCGGACCAGACCTAAAAGGGGGGGTGGAAATAACTAAAAATAGGCAGACACAGTTGGAAAAATATATATCCGATTTTATATAGCACGCACGTGGGGGAGAGCAGTGTTCGTGAACGAGACTGCCGTGCGGCCCATTGTTCTGCTCGCTAACGTAGTTGCGCTTTGAAGAAGGCGCAAATACCCCTGGCCCCTTACTGGAATGTGTCAGGGAACTTCAACACAATCTGGTACTTCTTCTGACCGTTGATCCCGGCATTGCTGACGTTCCGTTTCTTTTTTGTCTTCTTCACAGCCCCGGGTTTGCCGTTTGCCGATGTGTTGCTCAGCATGCTCATGTTTAGAACCGTGTTTCCGGAGTGCGAGCTGTTTGACAGTAGCGAGACGTTTCTCTGCTTTGCATCGCTCCAGTGATGCGCTCCTCCAACCGCAGTGTTGTTGCTCAGCGTTGAGCTGTTCATGGACGCCACTCTTGACTGCGTACTGAAGGACCCCATTCTCGGCAGGCCCTTGCCTACTGCGGTGCTTGTTCTGCTCCCTGCAACACTGACGTTTTCCACTGAGTTTTGTGGCTTCTTTCTCTTTGACAGTTTTGGCAGTTGGTTTCCCGTTTTCTTGAGCTTTTTCTGTGACAGCGGCGAAAATGCAGTGTTTTGTTTGCTCGCGCCGGCAAAGTCTTGGTCTTCATCGCCGTTCACATCGTTGTGTGACAGCTCAATAGTCTCTTCTGAGTTGAGGTCTGACTTTTCGTCATTTTCCTCAGTCAAGTTGTCTCGCTGACCCTCCATCAGCTTTACGCTGCTGCTGCTGTTGAATTCGTTCTTCAGAGTTCTTTTTCTTTCCCTGCGAAGCTCCTTAGCATTGTTTATCACAACACTAGGGCTCTGCAGTTCCTGGAACATTTGGTTGAAGTGCGACATTTCGTTGCTGTTGAATATGTTGTTTATGCTTGATTGCTGGTTCGATGAAAGCTTGAGTACAGTGGTTGGCACAGTGGGTATTGTTTTGTTGTTGCTATGAAGATTGATAATCGGTGTTTTCAGTGGGGTTCTGAACATTTCCAAGTTGCCTGCAAAGACATTACCACTTTGATTAATTGATTCCGGTGAGTTGTTGTTATTGGCTTTGTTATTATACATAGGAGAGCTTAAAAGGAAATCCCCAATCACGTTTTGCATGTTGTGGGTTTGCTTTGCTTCGTCGTCGTTGTTAAAAGCCCTGGTGTTTCTTATGTTTGACTCAAAGTTCGCTGAGCCTGTTCTTTGCGCTATCTCCGAGTGCTGGTTGAAAAACATGAAGCTTTCCAGCAGATTGTTTGGGCTTAAGTTGTTATTTGAAGCGTGTATTTGATGATAGTTTTTCGAGGCCGACTTGAGCAGGTTGGAGTACGGTGACTCCAGCACAAAGTTGCCTGCTTTGTCATGCTGGTTGCTCATGTGCCTTGTAAAATGCTCTAGTGCAGATACGTTTCCATTATATGATATGTCGCCGTAGTCATCGTCGTCTTCGATTGCCATGCTAATGTGGCTGTTTGCGGGGACTTTTGATGGATTTTGGCTGGTGTTACCCAGCTTCTTTTTGTTTCCACTCATTTTTTAATATGTATGTTGTTTTTCAGATGAAACGGAAAAAAGAAAAGTTGGGTATGTTTTGCTTGCTTTCAAAGAATGTTTGCAATAGTCTGAGAACCAAAAACTTAAATGGCGTATGCCTGTATCCGCTTGTTTAGATACTTGTATTTTCTGTCGGTTTACACAAATTTGTATATCTCAATATATATAACTATATTTATA
This sequence comes from Hanseniaspora hatyaiensis (nom. inval.), assembly GCA_030573555.1. NCBI lineage: Eukaryota > Fungi > Ascomycota > Saccharomycetes > Saccharomycodales > Saccharomycodaceae > Hanseniaspora > Hanseniaspora hatyaiensis (nom. inval.). The sequence continues at coordinate 26,601 of JAJMDM010000139.1, forward strand.
CCTGAGAAATTTGGTTTTGGTCAACGGAACAAAAAAGTTTTATTCAAAGATGCTTATTGGCCTTCAGAAAATTTTAAAGCTTTTTAAAATAAATATTAAAATATATTAGTAAACAACAAAATAATTTGAAACAAATGATTTATCACATTATTTTCTTAGGACTAATTTTTTTTTCCCTCACCTATACAAAATTTGTTTGGCTCGTGCTGTGGCACTAGTTAATTTTCGCGAGTGCTTCTTATACTTGCAAGAAATAAACTGAGCATTCTCATTGCCTAGACAAATTTTTTTTTTTTGCTTTTACATTTTTTTTTTTTCCAAATCTTTATATTTCCTAAAAAAGAAAAAGAGGAACCATGAGCAATAGTTACAAAATTCAGAAAGCGGTTTAATCAATACCTCAAAACTCTGTAAAAAGGCAACTAAACAAATCTTCTAGAAATGGTTTGCTGACTGGAATGACAGCCAAAAATAAAATTAGTGATTGTTTTTTTCTGTTTAATGCAAAAAAATGTTTAAGTATTTACGGAGGAGTATATCAAGCTCTTTCTGTTCACTGCTTCAGAAATTTGTGTAGCTGAAGAGCTTCTTCGATTAAACGCACTGGTATATATATATATATATATGGCTTGGCAAACATGGCTGGACCCATAACAATCCTTAAAAATTTTGGTATATCCACTAGGAGCTTTAAAGATTTGGAAGTAAACTTTGACTGCGGTCTCCAATGTCTATTATTAGCATCACGTTTAAATCTTACGCAAGTAGGGCTTCCTCAAAATCTTACAGAGCCTTAGATTTTACGCTTTTTGTTATAAAAAACCAGCGACAGAAAAGACCCTTAAGCTAAAAAATTTAGTCATAAAATATTGTATACTTTTACACTGTCTGTTATATATTGAATGTATTTAGAGGTTGCCATCACAGATAGCGGAGAAAAAAGAAGGCGAATTGGTTAGCTAGTCGAGAAATACCGTGAACAATTACAAAAGTATAAAAAGCAAAACGAAGAATTAAAAGTAGAAAAAGAAAAGGGAGAGGTAGAAAATCAGAGAGGATAAAAAATTCTCAGCATCAGACTTTATCAACTAGGACATTTTTTATTGCCTGTTCGGAAATTTCATCATGCTTTTTCTTGTGTCTAACAAGATTGTGTTTGACATTGAATGCTCTTCCACAGTATGTGCACATAAATGGTTTTATGTCTGTGTGAGTAATCAAGTGTCTTTTAAGGGTTGAGGGTTTTTTGAAAACCTTGAAACATGTTGTGCAAGTGTTCGTCTTAGGCTTGGTGCTTTGGGAACTCATTGAAGTCTTCATGTGGTAGTGCTGTCTTTTTTTAAAAGAAGGCTCAAGAGCCGACGAAGGAGAATTGGCTGCAGCAGCAAAAAGAAGGTGGTCAGTCAACAAAGAATTTTTCTTTGGCAAATGAGCATCCCCGTTACCATTAGCAACGGCCGGGCCTTGGCTGTAGAGGTCACTTGAAACACTGCTTCTGGATGAGCTAGAGCTGGGCGAGGTTAGCTGTCCAGATGTTTCCAATCTTCCAATCAAGCTTTTGATTGGAGGAAGGTTAACTTGTCTTTTTTTCAGTAAACCACTTGAAGCAAAGCTATTGGATCTGTTGGCTGCAAGGCCTATGCTGCCTCTTCTCAAAAAACTGCTTTTTTTAAGGTCAGAACCCTGAGTTTTGTAAGAAACACTTCCAGCTGGTGACATGTAAGGATTGTAGTAATTCAAGTTTTCGCCTGCAGATGCTATGTAACTGCCTTCATGTTGGGCTGGATGTCTTTGAAAGTAAGTTTCCGGGTAAGGAGAATGAGCGTTGGCTACGTTGTTGTCGTGTAAAGGAGATACAGGAAAACTAGCTCTTCTGTTGATACTGGAGGTGGGGTTGTAGTTCATCAAGCCGCTGTTGTAAGGAAGATCGTGTGTGCTCTGGGATTTGACCATTCGGGTGTCATGACCAGTCATAGCAATGTAGTTCTGGGGCTTGGCGTAGTATGGAACTGAAATATAGAAAGGTTGGTTTTGATTATTGTTCATTGTTGATAAAGGTAGGAGCGGTAAATATTAAAAGCTGAGTCGAGAGTATGACAGTTGAATATATGTAGAACAATGTTGAGAAATAGAGTACTATTAAAAAAGAATTGAACAGCAAAAACAATTAATTATAATTTGTCTTTTAATATTAATAAAAGGGGGTTTTTCTTCACCGTGCAAAAGTTTTTGGACAGTCTAAGTAAAAGAAAAGGAAAAAAAAAAAGAACTAGGAAAATTTAATTTCAGTTAAAGATGCGATTTCTGCTGACTAAAAGATTATATGAAAAGCAAAGGGTATCTGGTTCTTTCTTTTTTCTTCTGTGTGTATTAAGACTAGCAGTTAAAGCGATGAGCGAAAAAATTAACTAAAGTTTAAGTGGTGTGGTGAATATTATTGGTGGTTTGACCTGCTTTTATATCCACTTAAGAAAAAAAAAAAAAAAATGATAAAAAAAAAAAAAGTAAACCCCATTTTGATTACGTTTCACATTCCTGATTAAGCAGCTTTTGAACGTTTAGTAAGACAAGCAATAACTGCCGATTTAAAAAGTTCGGATTACTCAGTGCAAAAATTAAATGAAGAGGAAAAAAAAAATACTATTCTTTCATTGCTTTAAGCACCTTTATTTATATGATGGAAAGGTTTGCCACGAAAACATGTTTACTTCAAGTTAGCAGAAACAATTATGTGGTGAAGATAAACAGCCTGTCCGTGTCTATTGTCTTGAGTTTTTTTTTCTCTTGGCATGGATGAGAAAAAAGTGTTATTGTTGTTTTATCAGCGGAAAGGACAATACGCCGCAGCAGCTATAATCCCAGCTAACATTCTTTAGGCTGGTGTAATTTTTTTGCTTGTTGTCGCGACTAGCTGGAGTCGTGGGGATGGGTGTCAAAAAAAAAATTTTTTTTTTTTAAAAACACCCAGTATGACTGCTAGCTGTTTTCACAACACGCATTTAATAGCTTCCCAAAACCCACGGTTTTCATTTACTGTGGGAAAACACCAGAGCTAAAAGTCAAATAACGACATTTTGATGCGGCAACTGGTGCTTAGAGAATGCTTGAGGGAGAGAATCAAATAAAGACCGCGTGGCTGCTGGGGTAGGTGCCAATAAAATATTAAAGTTCTGAAAGACACAGCCTAGAGGGAAGTAATCATTTTCCCATCTCAAAATTCACCAAGAAAGGCTTTTTGATTTCTGTATTTGGAGGAATCCGCCCTCGCATTTCCAGGTGTGTTTGTCTTGTGTGGCTGGGCTTTTTTCTATTATGCTCCGTAAAAGTGAAAATCTTGAATTTTTTTTTCAGCAAAATGCGTTATCTCCACCAAAAACCGTGGGTGATCGAACCACTTTTTTTTTTCCCTCACGAACTCTGCAAGCGTAACACAATATTTATTGCTTGTGAGAAAACCGGGGTAGTTTTTAGGCACGGGCAGGCATGCTCATTCAAGTTTTTCGTTGCTATATCCTGTTTGCGTGCGGCTATGCATCAACCAATCACTTCGGCAAACAATAGCTTAAGTTTTTTTTTAAAGCTCTTTTTTTCATAGCGGATAGTAGCTTTCGTAGATAACGCACTACGCAAATAATCATGCGCATATCTGCACAGTGTAGTAAATCATCCACAAGCAAGCGTAACCGAGACAACCAATACATACAAAGTGGACAGCTGCATCTGAACGCGCATGCAGGCATGCGCGATGCAGGTGTTAGCACACAGCACGATATTATTATTCAGCTGCGTGATAAGAACCGCCACAGTATAGCAAGAACTAGCGGTTTGTATTGTTGTGCAAAGTAAAACGTAAACAAAAGGTCTTTTTCACCCCCACTTAAGTCTAAACACTTTCTTAGCCTGTTTTAATGGGTGAATGTTGCTATACCCAGCCTCACACCCGGTGTAATTTGCCAACAGCGTTTGCTGGCAGTTGAAACTTTAAATCAAGCGGAAAGGTAAACAAGAGAAACAGTTGCACAGACGGAAAATCTTGATTTACTCAGAAGAGCCTTGGGCAGGGGTGCATGCCACAGCAGCCTCTTAATAGTAGCCTCTCAATGGTAGTCTCCTCACAGCAGCTCCATAGTGCGCTTACCAAGGCTGACAGAAGGACTAATACGTTTGCTAGCGGCCAGTCTAAGGGTTAAGGTCCTAATGGCCATATGCACCCGCGCTAGCTCCGTATTGTCCTTGATTGGTAGCGTGCCAAGGCGGCAGATCCACAACTGCTATGTCTGGTAGCGTGCTCAGGACTTAAACCCGTTTCTGTTTGTGCGTCCTGGCTGCTTGCTGTAGGCGGCGGCACGCATCCAGGCGCATGACCAGATTTTCAAAAATTTTTTTTTTTTTATATATATATATTTTTTTAGGCTTTTTTTAATTTGTATTATTTAAATATTCCTATTTGACCTTTATAAACAGTGCTGATAATTTCATATAAGAGTAAGGTCGTAGCAGTAGATGAAAAACTGATAACAAATAAGCAAACCAGCAAAACCCCTCTACACATTCAAAACTTACACCTCCACCATGTCGTCCATGTTTTCTCTGAACAACCCCAACAACACCAACTCTTCCTCAAGATCCATATTTTCACAACCGCTATCTAATCTTATCATAATATCATCTATATTATCAATCGGATTCCTGTTCATCATTTTGGCAACATCTTTATACAATTCATATGCTCCGCTTGTTAACTTGCTCTTTTTGTTTTTAAGCATAACACCAAAGTGCTTTATCAAAGTCATCCCTGACTCGTGCATACACAGCGATCCTTCCTTGGCAGATGACGAACATAACCAGCAGATGGGATACGAAGGCGGGTCATCAATGTCCAAAAGATTGGACTCTTTCAATGTCTTTTTCTCCAATTTCTTTTTGTGGTTTTTCCTAGGACTAAACGTTGTGCAGCTGCACACCGGTATTTTTAATATCAACTGTTTCATATTGTCTTTAATTGGAGACATACTAGTCTACACCCAGGTTGTAATGTTCCTATATTCTTTTAACAAATCGGACTACGACGACTATTTGCTACAAGAAGACGATTACTACTACTAATTTTACTTCTTCTTTTTTGCTGGACACGCTTTTCAAAGAAAAAACACAACGATACTAGCAATGTTTATTACTATTGCATGCACCATCATGCTTGTTTATTAAGTTTATAAAAGCAGACATTGCATTAAGTATGATTATATAACTCCCACAAAATATGTTGTTTTAGGAATAGTTTTTTTAAAGTCACCGCTGCTTGTTTCTGCTTCCAAAATCGAGGCTGGCCTCAACATTCTTATGCTTTTCAAAATTTTTAACTCATAGTCTTTCATTAGCAAAGAGTTTCTATTCGCATCATCTAATCTTAAACCGTCCAGTAGCAGCGAAGGATCTCTGCCTTCTAGTGTGATTTTCAATATTGAGTGAATTAGGTTCAACGTGTAATCAATACACTTGATAATCAAATCCTCGTTTTCTAACTGCTCCATCATGTTCGTTTCTATGATCGAGTATAGGAAAATTCCACTGAACAGATCACCTACCCCTGTAAAATATGTGTCAAACTTAGGGACTTTAAACAGCAGTTTTCGTTCATTTTCTAGAATACACAGCGTGTATATGTAGTTGGACTTTTCGCTCCCGGAGTTAAGGTGCAAATCATTTAAACTTGTGATTACCAGCATCTTTAAGTTGTTGAACTTTTTGTATTTGAACAGGTTGTTGCTCATTTCTATAACGTCTTCCAAATTCAAATCTTTGGTCAATTTGTGCTCCTTGTTTGTAAGCAGCTGCAGCTCAAATATGTTAGGAGTTAAAACCAAGTTCTCAGTGAATGAGTCCTTAACATCTTCTATCTTCAAAATTTGTCTGTACTGCTGGATTATGCTTTCTTGTACATAAAGCTTGTTATCGTCTCCCATAACAGGATCCAATAGCACAATGTATTCAGAGTTCTTGTTTTGCTTCTTTTGCTTTCGCAAATACTCAGCAATGCTTGCTAAATTTTCGGCACTTGATATGTACCCAAGCACAAACCCCGAGTAGTTGAAGTTACAGGACAGATTGGCATTGAGAACATTTTCGATGCTTTGGTTGTCTGAGATTTCTCCTGTGAAATAGTCGTATCCGGTATGATTGCTAAATTGGATAAGATTCATGATGTCCACGTTGAATTTTAAGTATGATAGAAGACCTTGCACGCACCTGTTGCCTACATACCCATGAACAACATGCGATTGCAGCGATAAAATGGACTTCTTTGGGTCAATCTTTGCCAGCATAAATGTGTCTAGCCTGGGGAAAAAAAAATTGTTTCTGGTTTGTTTAAAAAAAGGATGTAGTTTATAGGAAACAAGGATTAAAATAAGACAAATTGTATCCGAAATTACCTACCTTTTGCTTTCTCCTAACCGTATTTAACACTACCCTCTACGTGAAATGTGAACTCCTGAACATTTATTAAACGGGTGAGTTCCATCATTCTGTAAAGTTTAAATGCGTGATACAAGAGCAATGACTAAATCAAGCTGCTTTTTTCACTCCGCTTATGAACAAAAGTGCCTCGTGCATAGCCAAGAAAAATTTTTTTTTCTCCGAAACCTTGGTTAAAAGTCACGTGAACAGAAACTAGCTCACATGTTGGTCTACAGCTGATTCACGTGATCGGCATTATCAATTTTTCACCCTATTCAGTCCAAACAATCGCTGGCACCAGTCATTATTGTGCTTGCTTGAACTTGAAATTGGCCTGGATAGCTCTGCCACGCAAATAATCAATACAGAGAAAGAAAAACCCACCAGCTAAAGCATCTATATCTGCACAAGCAAGTAGCCTTTCAGCCCACGCAGAAGCATCTAATTTCTGCACAAGCAAGCAGGCTTTCAGCCCACGCAGAGGCCCAAGGCTGAACTGAAGCAAATAACTCCGAAAAGGGAAAAACCAGCTCCAATTTGCCCTGTTAACTGCGAAATTTTTGCTTTTAAGTCCTTCGGGCTCGGACTTATATTATTGCACGTTTTCGCCGAGGAGCCCACTTTTTTTTTTCCTAAAGCAGATAAATGCTTTAATGTGCCCGTCATCCCTCACTGCAAGTGCCAGCCGGCTGGATTTGTTGCAGCATTGTAGGCCATTGGCTGCGGATGAAGCTGAATAAAATTGTTCACTTGTTTTTAAAGCAATGAACATTATAAGATTCACGTTTTGAAATAAAAAAAGTATCAAATATCTATAAAAGACAACACCACAGGCACACATTCCCCTTAAGCAACCTTTCTAGCATGTCTTCGGTCAACACAGCTGTCAAGGCTTTGCTTCACACGTCCCTGGGAACAGGGCTGATTTCCATTCCTTTTTTTTACAAGAACAATGGTATTATCCTTAGTGTTTTTCTACTAACGTTTTCATATTTCATGTCAACGGTGGGCTTAATTCTTCAATGTCAACTGTCCAACTGGATGCATACCCTAACTTTGAATAAAAAGCTAAGTTTCAAAACCATTGGAGATGTCTTGTTTGACAGCAAGAGCGACAAAATAGTTTTGTTTGACATTGCGATTGCGATCAAGTGCTTTGGTGTTTCCATTTCATACTTGATTGTCATCGGTGATCTTATGCCCCAAATCATTCAATTCTTTGCTCCTAGTTCCAACATAAATAGAGTCTTTTTCATAACCCTGTCTTTATTTGGTATTATCATGCCCTTGTGCTTCATCAAGAAAATATCATCTTTGAAAAAGTTTTCCATGGTTGCTCTAGTTTCAGTCGTTTACCTATGTGTCATGATTATTGCTAATTTCTTTGTAGTCAAGGCCGACCATACTCACAAAGGCAAGATTTACTGGACTAAGCCATCCAAGTCCTACAAAGATGTCAACTTCTTAACTTCTTTCCCTATTTCTGTTTTTGCTTTTACATGCCAGCATAACACTTTTTCTATTTTTAACGAATTGACCAAGCCTTCTTTTTATAATTTCGTTAAAATTGTGACAAGAGCCATGTCCTTGGCTTTAGTAATATACTTAACCGTTGGTACTTTAGGATACATGACTTTTGGTGATAACGTAGAGAGCAACATCATTAAAATGTACGACATGAACAATTTCTTTAATGTTTTAGGCAGATTCTGTATTGTTGTTCTGGTTACTTTGGCTTATCCGCTGCAGATGTACCCATGCAGATTGTCAATTTTTAACATTTACAACCATTTCCAATCTAAGAAAAATGATTATCAGCAGACAAATTCACTGGAGGAATCTACAACAAATGAATCAGTTACTTTATTGAATGAAGAAGAATTGAATTTGGAGCAGCAAACTAATAGCTCTCATCTGGAAATTCCTGATCTGCAATTTAAGATAATAACTATTTCAGTTATTATAATTGGGTTCTGTATAGCTATAAGTTTAACCAATTTAGGTTTAGTCTTGAGTTTCATTGGTGGAACAGGATCCACTTTAATTGCATTTATACTTCCGGGTCTTTTTGCTTACCTAATGTTTTCAAAAATAGAAACTGATCCAGAGTTTATCAATAATGTTTTGATTAAAAACTCTAATGTCAAGGTGGAAGATGTTATTGTGCAAATAGGTTCAGTTCAAAAATGGAAGTATCTGGCTTTGATTTTAATTATTTACGGAATAAGTATAATGATATTTGCAAACATTGGAATTGTATATAAAATTATGCATCAGTAAGTAAATGTGAATTAGTTAAAAACAAAAAGTGAAAATAGCTGTTATATATGTCCTTATTTAATAATTTTGCTATTCATAAATGAATATATATATATATATATATATATGTATTTATTTCTTTAATGCTAGTTCTGTTTCTATTTATTAAAAATTTGTCATAATTATTTGTTTTTTTAAAATTCATTATTCATGTTACTATCAAACCATCCCAAAATGTCATCGGTATTGCTATTATTAGTGTTCTCATTCATCCATTCATTGTACTGCTGTAGCAATAAATTATCCAAATCGTTCTTAGAATTTTTGCTTGATGAACTTGATTGCTGCTTAGTTTTGTTGTTTGTTATTTCGCCGACAACAGCTTTTAAAGAAGGCAAAGAACTGCTTATGTTTGCCATTCTTGGAGAAGCGACTCCAAAACTCAAGTTACTGTTAGATCTGCCGCTTAACAGCACATTTGCATTATTAGGATCATTTAGTGCTGACTTTGATAAATTTATGCTGTTGACTACACTTGGAGGCGGGACAGATAAATTTAACCCATTTGTAGCATCGCCATTGCCTGGAGAGTAACTTACGTATTTGCCTAAACCCATAACAGGAGACGTTGGCGATCCGACAAAGTTCACTCCACCATTATTGTTGCTTGAACTTCTTAAATCGCTGGTTTTTGCTAGAATTGTTTGATCGCCTGTCATGGAAAATAAAGAATGTGGCTTAGAAACGCTCATGCCAGGCTGAATCATAGTTTTAAATAAATTAGTGCCAGATTCGTTTTTACCGGGTTTGTATTGCAAAGATTCTTTTTCATTGATTCCAAACAAATCTGCATTGCTTGTTTCTTTTGTCGACAATCCTCCTGTTTCATTTAACATACTCAAAGGAATACCATTAATCATTAGCATATCGTTATCTTTTTCTGCAGAACTGCTGTTACTCAATTCATTATTTTGTTGTTTTCCATCGAATATGTTATTTAAAGAGTTTGACAAATTCCAAAAGCTATTGCTTTTTAATAAAGAAAGCCTGTCAGAGCTATTAGCTCTAGGTTTCAAATTATTTGGTGATTTCATCAATTGATTATTAATACGTAACATGTGGCTGCTATTTGCAAAATCAGGTGACAAATTCATAGCCCCTATACTGTTGTGATCATTTTTACCATTGTGATTGTTGTTGGCAAATGTTCGACTGTTTGCGTTAGCAGTCGATCTTTGACTGTCAGCTTCCAACGCCTGAGCAAGTTTAACAGATTCTTGTTTAACATGTTTTTCTTCTTGCTCATCTTCTTCCTCTTCTTCAATTACACCATACTGTTGCATTATTTGCTTTTTTCTCTCTTTTTGTTGTATACTTAACGACTTGAATTCTTTTTTAGCCCTTTCAATAGCTTGTTTTGTAGGTACTAAGGTAGTTACAGATATGCCGTCATCAGTGGTTACTGTGACTGTTTCAAAATCATCTTTACTAATTTGGTTGTAAAAAGGCAAAGGAGTTAGCTTTTTCTTTTTCTCATCAAATGACTTTAAATCTAAAATGACCTTTTCTCTTTTCCAGTTAGGATCATTTTCTAATTTTCTAGCTTCATGAACATACCAAACCAAGTCATAAAATAAGGTGTTCGATAAATGAGATCTCATCTTAGTGATAATCCCATAGCAGCTGTTTGGCTCATTCACTCTTTGCACAAAAAGTTCAGGATGTGCTATAAGAACAAAATTCAATCTCTCTAAAACATTTCCTAGTCTTGAAATATCATTTTCCACTACAGATGTCCATGCAAAATACTGATTTCTAAAAAATCTGTGAACTGTAACTATAGACTGTCTGCAAGATGTGATGTACACATTTTTTAACAATGGTGTCAAATACAGTTTAAAAAGCATTAACGACGTGTAGTTGATACAGTTTCTAATATAGATTGGAAGCTCCAGCAATTGGTATTTGTCTTCTTGCAATAATTTTGTGGTTAAAGTTACAACTTTGACACCTGCTAAATATGCTTCAGTGACCTTTTCAGACAAAAATTCTTTATCCAAGGCACAATCATCCTTTTCGTTGGAAGGCAGAAAGTAATAAAAAATTAAAGTCATCTTCACATACAAAAAATAAATTTGCATTATCGTGTCTTTTTCAAAATTTCTTGCGTCATTGATTTCATACAGTTCTTTCATCAATGAATCAATTATAACGTATCGTTCCTTATGCTCATATAGACCATCTTGACTATCCACGTTGCTGGCAAGTTTTTCTTGCATTTTGTTTTGGAAATTGGTTAGAATTAATAAGTTCTTTAAGGTCAAAGGCATACTGCTTTCACTGTCTTTTTCGTTCAATGCTTTCTTGACCAAGAAATCAACACCTGTTGTGTTTGGCACACCTAAAATACTGCTCCATATCTGCTCTTGTATAAAAATAGCAATCCATGTTCTAGTTCTCCACAGTTCATTATCGTTTTGCTTTGCTACTTCATTGTTTGTAACAGTTACATTTCTTGATCCGTTTTCATTAAGGGGGTTTTTTTCATTATCATCATTATTATTATTATCATTATTTTCATCATCATTGCTTTCATCCTGCTGTTTATTCAGCATTGTCTGTGTTCTTGAGAACTCCCACATAAAGGCTCCTCTGTGAAGACCTAACTGCATAGACAAGTTTTTAGCAAAACCTAAAAATCTATACGAGCAATCATCCATTATTTTCTGGCTGGGTAGTGGCCAGCAAGACAATATCAAAAGTGCTTGGATTATGTATGCAGATCTAGGAGTATCTAGCCAACATTTTTGCATTATTTTAATTTTAATTAAATTGGAAAGCTCTAAATACAGCTCCGGAGTAGGCGATGACAACGAAGATGTGAGCATTATAGTCCAGAACAAAATTGGTGACTGTTTATACATCTCTTTTACATTAGATGTAGGCTTGATGATTGGAAAAAACTTCAAATACTTTTCTTGAAAGTTTTCATATAGTCCTTCGGCGTCTTTTAAAGTTAAAGTGACATCACCTAATTTAAACAATTTTGTTTTCGATGCGTGAACACCGAGATGGTTGGTTTTAGATGACGCATTTGAACTGGTGCTTGGTGATTCTGTAGTACTTTTAATTTTGCTTAAAATGTTGTTGATGCTATTATTTGTGTTTGCAGAGACAGATTCGCTGGGAGAATTCATTAGTGTGCTGGCTGACATTTTAGCTTCTTTAATTGAATACTTGTCAGACGAGCTGATTGCTCTCTGAAGAAGAAAAGGCAGCTGCTCAAACTTTGTATTTATGTTTAACTGCTCATTTTTCGCAAACATGTCATTGCTGCTATATTCTTGCTTGGCTGGAGCATACTTGATCTGATTAAGCTCCGATAAGAGCTTGTCACCTTCTTTATTTACTTGAATACAGTTAGCTATGATTCCTTCGTTTCTAACCAAATAATTTAACTTTAGCTTCAAATCGTTGATGTCGTTCTTTAAAATTGTCAGCTGAGATCCTTTCTGAGGTTTAAAATCAGGATTGACCTCACAAACTAAATTCATTTTCAGACATCTTGCGCATGGCTGTGGAAGTGTTTCTAAAGCATTGCACTTGATTTTGTGTTGTCTACAGTGCGTGCATGAAGTGACTGGTCTGTGTCCCGTTGTGTTCTTTTTTGCTGCACCTGCCTTTCTTGTCACTTTCGACACTTTGTTGAGTTTTCCTGGTGCTTTTGTTGCTTCTTGCTGCGGCTCATTCTTTTCAATTTCCATGTTTTCATTGCCTGCCTCAATTTTCACTGGCTTTAAATCCGGATCGGCTTGAATTGTTGACATTATGCTGCTTAAGAACTAGATAGCCTTTTTTCAACTACTGGCTTAACACTGTGTAAATGGCTATGAGCTTCTGTCTTTTTAAGAAAAAAAAAAAAAAGTATATGTATCTGTATTGCTGAATAATAATCAACAACGTAAATGAAGTCTTTTCTTTTATGTATACAGTGATGTACAGCTTAGTGCTTGGCTCTGGTGCTGGTAAAAACAGTTGGTTGTTACGATTCTTTGGTTCTGCAAGTTTAATATTTCTTTTTTCTTTTTTTACAAAAAACGTCAACATCAATTACACCCTTTCGTCAAGTTAAAGAAACATTTTAAAATCATATAAATTGTTTTCTTTAATAAAATCGAAAGTTTTAAAATTTTAAAATTTTAATTTTTTAAAAAAAAAAAATAAAAAAATTTTTACCGTTATGATTTTAATATTTAACTCCATGAACGGCTTTGTCGATCTCCATGTGACTTTATCCGGAAAGACGAAGTAGCTGTACAAGCACATGGATTGTTAACTAGGTGAACGATGATGATGATGAAATCTTTATTATAAATAGTAAATATTTAATTTTAAAAAGCAGATAATATCAGTCTATCTTGGGTGAAATGCTAAAAAATCGACTTAAAAGGCGTTGTCACGGGTCCTCTTTGACTGGGCTCGTTACCGACTTACTTCGACGGAAACAGTCCTTGCTTAAACAATTCATCATCCAGGAACTCGTCTAAAGAATAAGTATTATTTGAAAAGACAGTCTGAGTCAGGCCACTTCCCATCAGAGGGTCTTCAGCCCCGTTGCTGCCTTCTTGAGGCACAGCGTTGTTTCCACTTCCACTGGTGTAGAACAGCCTATCATTGCTTTTTTTGCCTATGTCCAATAGCTTCAAAATCTCCTTGTCCATGAAGTACTCCATTTCCAAGTGAAAGTTTGTAAGGTGTTCAAAGCCGTTTTCATTGCTTGCTATCTGCGGTTTTTTTGGGGAAATTTTGAAAATGCTGTCAGGGTTGTTTTCTAGTTTGTACCCAAGGTCTTCAAAAGGCAGCACATCGCTTTTAATATTACCAGCATTGTTTATGTTCTCGTCTTCGCTAACGCCATGCGAACCATTTTTCTGCTGTGTCTGTTCAGACAATCTGTCTTTTTCAAGATACTCTTTGAACTTAGTGGTGTCCACTGCATGCAAAATCTCTTTACTTAGCGTTTTTAAAGTCTTCACCACTTTCACGTAGTCATCATTGAACAAAACATCAAAGTTTAAATTTGGCTCTTGCTCAGGAATATCAGGGTATATGTCAAAAAGTATTCTCATTATGGATATACCAAGCGCTGAAATAGCAGACCATTTCAAAATATCTATAAACCCCTTTCGCAAAGCAGTTTTTGACAGGAGTTTAATAATCTTAACCATCAAAGACACATTTTTTTGAAAGAAATCTTTGTTAAACAAAGCAACGTTGTACGCAGAAGACAGAGACAGAAATGAGCAAAACAAAATTGTTCCTGATTCAAACCTGTGCAGATCATCGAATTCCATTGTATAAACACTTGTTTCCAAGCAGTCAACAATTGCTTTCAAAAAGTCGGTATTCTCACAGTATTTATGAGTTTTGAGAATATCCTCCTCAGTTTCTAGGTTTTGAATTGTTTCTAAGTCAGAAAGATGTATTATCAAGACCAGCGTATAAAATTCCAGTCCAACAATCATGTAATTCCACTCTAGTGATTTTTTTGCTACTTCATCGTCATTAGCAAGCACACTGTCTATGTATTTAATAACATTGATAGTTCCGTTTTCTAAATCGTAATCAAATAAACTTTTTACTTGAATTCTAAACTTGTTTAAATTTTCTAGAACTAAATTCTTCTTTTCTAGTGTAAGTTCAACAGGATCATTTTCGTTCTTTGTAGCAATCAAATATTTATATGCCAGAGAATGCAAATAACCGACTCTTAGTTTCAATTGCTGAATAATAATATAGCTTCCGTTTAAATCTGTTATCATGTTTTTAAAAAGATCAGAATCGGGATCTAGAACATTGATGTATTCATTTCTACGTGATGACAGCTGTTTTTTAGTCAAAAACTTCTCCAATCCAGAAGTTTTTATTAACTCTCTTACATGGTGGTTCATAACAGTAAAAGCTTCATCTTTGTTGTTCAAAAACTCAGGCTTGTGGCACCTCAAAGACAAAGTTTTGTCGTACATGTAACAATTTAAATATAAAGACCTGACTTGAAATTTTAAACTGCTTATGTGCTTTTTGTTGTCTGTCGTGGTCATCTTACTTTCATATTCAGCAAAAATCTCATTCAAGTAATCGCTATCATCATAATGCAGCAACTGTATGTATGCAATACATGAAGAAATAATACTCGTTGAAATTCTAGGCGAAGGTGAATTTTCAAGGTAAAAAGAAAAATGCAGCAATGATTGAATGTTGTAAACATTATCTTCTATCACATCATATTTTCTAGCAATAGCAGCAAAAGATTTGTAAAAAGCTATTACATATCTAAGCAAAACGGTCTCATTGAACACTAGCTCTTTGAAAAACACATCATCATGAGCGGCTTCATCTTTATAAAAACTTAAATTGTTCAGCAGAATTGTAAAAACTAGGTTCATTTCTGAGACTGACATCTGATTTTTGAGTTGGATGTAACATCCATCCTCAGTAGCATTGTTGAGTTTTTCAAATGTTTCAACCAGCTCCAGTACTTTCTCCTCGCAAAATATAAAAAAATACCTGTTGCTGTAATTGAGTTTTGGTTTAATAAACTCAAATAGCTTGGGAGATATTTTCAAGATCTTTTGTTTAGAAAATTGAATATTAAAGTCTGATTGAAAAACGTTTTTAACGTAAACCTCATTATCTTTTTGCAGTAAAAGATTCAAACTGTTCAGATTTTCAGCAGTGTTTATGCTGGTTTCAAACATTACTGCTGAATTCTTCTTTTCAGGTAAATGTTGCAAAAAGCTTATCAGGTTTAGCGAATTCAAATAGTAGAACAGTTTGAAACTGGATTTGCTTTGTTCAATCTGCCCCTCTTCACATAAAAAAATGCTTCCTAGTTCAGCATCGTCAATAATGCTGTTTTTAATGCTATCAGTTGGTGTTTGAACAATTTTTAGTGTTGGTATTATCATTTGATCTCCAACAGCGGATTTTAAACCCATTTTGCTGATTTTTGATGTATCTTTTGGTTTCTGAATAATAGGAGAAGAGTTTTGCTGCTTAGACATCAACGTAGCATTCGAAACAGAAGATGAAGACCTAGTAATCTTTTTTCCAAAGTCTGCTGTTTTCCTTCTTTTCTTTGCATTGAACTGCTCTGCATGGTGAATGTTGTTTTTGTTGTTTAGTAGCATTGCGGCGCTCAAAATATCATTTATCTTTTGATAATCCACTTTAGACATGATGTCTTCAATTTTGCTCATTTTCTCGTTCAGCATCGTAAAAATTTGTTTGTTGCTTGTACGCACTGATGAGTTGAATCTCTGCTTGATCTCGTAGTTGTATGTGCATTCTATGGCTGAAGCCGAAGCCTGCTTCAGTATGCATGCATCACAAGGCAATGTTCCTGAGCACTTGGTTTTTTTAAACCTGCAGGCATCGCAGGCTTTGATGACCTTTTTGTCTGTAGGTCTATCGTGCTGATTTTCCGTGTCTTGAGGACTGCTCATTGTTGTTATGTTGTACTGGGCCTTCGGTAAAGAAAGTTCTTATTGGTTGACACAGACTTTTTTCTCGATTATTCGGCTTTGTGTTGTTGATGGCGTGTAAAAACCAATAAAAAAACACCATTCTCAGCATTAGTCTTCTACAAGAAGACACTTTTCCCTGCTAATCAAGCTAAAAAAGAGCTTTTAATTTAAAAAGTTGTGTCTTTATTGAATAAAATAAACGTCTACAATTCAGGTGCTAATTTAGACGTTCCGAAAAACTGTTGATGCGCTCGTAATTCCGCGTTTCCTCTGCCCGCGGTAAGCACTGGGAGAAAAATAAACGTGTGTATGTGACGGCTATAAATGACTATATATGACGGCTATAAGCGTCTGTATATGGTGACTATACATTATGGCTATACATTATGGCTATATATGGTGACTATATATTATGGCTATACATTATGGCTATACATTATGGCTATATATGGTGACTATATATTATGGCTATACATTATGGCTATATATGGTGACTATATATTATGGCTATACATTATGGCTATATATGGTGACTATATATTATGGCTATACATTATGGCTATACATTATGGCTATACATTCTGACTATATATGACGCCTATAAGTGCATCTTTATAACGGATATAAGCCAAGGTGCTTACCAGGGCCATCAGCTATTCATGTCTGAGCAAACCCAGGCCAGAGAGCATAGCGCAGTGTCAGCAGGTAAAAACTCGGAGGACGTTAAGGAGGGCACAGTCAACAAAAGCCTACTGCTGGTCAAACAGCAAGTCGTCCTTCAGGTAGTCGTCGGCATTGAAGACGCTCGAGGAGTAGAAGTTGCTTTTAATGAGGTTGTCCAGGTCGTTGCTCACAGCGTGCATCTGCTCCTGGTTCGGATAGCCGTTCTCACGCAAAACACCTGTATCACCAAAAATGTTGCTCTGCAGGTCGTTGCCGCCAGCAGAAAAGTCCTCTTTAAAGATCTGCTCGTCAAATGTGCTGCCTTTGTTGAAGTTGTATACGTTCTTTGGATCAAGCAGATCCAGCAGCTTCGAGTCAGCATTTGGCTCATCTGAGTTGGCGTGTGCATCAAACGAGTGCCTAAACAAGAAGCTGTTCAGACTGTCGGCTGAGTTGATGTGCGCAGGCGTCTTCATGTGCTCCAAAGAGCTTGGTCCGCTCGTTGGCGTCAAATTGTACTGCTTGCCTTGCTTTTTGATGTTTTTCAAGGAGAATCCTGATGTGCTGCCACTGTTTCTAACAATTAATGGTGTTGTTCCATAGATGGATTTTTGACTAGCCAAAGGGCTGTTGCTGTTAGGAGCAGTCTGGCTGTTCAAATTGCATGTTTTATATGTGCTTCTTGCCATCAAAGGCGGAGTTATAACGTAAGGGTTACAAGGAACAATCTTTGTAAACTCAATTTTATCAGAAGCTTTCAGGCTGTTAAAGAAAATGTTTGTTTTCTTGTGTTCTTTAAAAGCATTGGTTTTAAAAGCTTTTATGCTTTGATAGGCTTGCTCGTATTCACCATAAAAAACAGTTTTTGGATTAACTTCAAGCTCTTCTTCAAAAATGTCTGGGTGGCAAGCAGCAAGTATTTTCATGTAAAAGATTGTGTGTGCTGCTGCTGTGTTCCACTTGACCGGATCAAAAAAGTACTTGTCTAGCCCAAAACTACTAAAGTTTTTGATCACTGAAATCATTTTCTTTATATGGCATCTGAAGTAATCCTTATCCAACACCGAGTTATAAAACAGTGACGACATGCAACTTATGTATGCAATAACAATCTCTGAACTTGCACAGTGTGACCATCCTATCTCAAACAAGTACTGCAGAATTGACAATTGAGTATTGCATATAGCAGTTAATGAGTATATCAAATCGCAAACATGTATACTGTCGTCATCAGCATACTTTGTGTTATATCTAATGTCTGCTACCGTAATTGTGATATTCAGCTTCAAGGTGTAAAGGGTCAGGAACAAATATGTAGACAAATCTGTTACAAAACGGTTACTATCTATGAATTCTTCGCTTGTAGGTAAATTAGTAACCCATTGCTCAATAGTAGTGTCCGAGTCAATGTCTAAAAACGTTTTAGCAATAAGCTCAAAGTCTTCGTAAGCTTTCAATAAAACAATGCATTTTTTTAATGTTTCATCCATATCAGCATTTTCATTTTTTGAGGCAACAATCACTTTATAGTAAACTGTTTCAATTTGTAACAGCTGCAATCTTAAAAAAAAGCCTATAACAAACAGCCCATATGGCTGTGTCTTTAAATATTGTATCCATGGTGTATTTGCATTAGAATATTCAATTTCCATGCCTTTTGGAATGTATATTCCAAAAGATTCAAGCGACTTGACAAAAATGTCATCAATCAAAACTTTGTAATCAAAACCCAAAATAAACTCAGGATTTCCAAAAGTCACAGAAATATGCTTTTCTGTTACAAAGCAACATATCCAAACATTTCTTGCTTGAACCATTAAATCTATTCCTATGCTATCGCCATACGTTCTCAAATCATCATAATTGTAATCATGTGCAATTGTAATGACAATAGAAAACAAATGAACAGACAATCTTGGGCATGGATAGTTGGTAAAGTAATGTCCAAGCAAAAAAAAAGCTTGCAGTTTTCTTAAAGTTTTTTCAAACAAGCATGTCAAATCCAAAGAAGGATCGATTATTGGTTTTGGAAAAATTAAAAACTTTTGGTAAAATCCCAGGCAATTCATCAGGAAGACAAACTCCCATTCTTGAATTTTTTGCTTATCGATGTTAAACTTCTTTGTTTTGATTGAATGAAAAAACTTTATGGATCCTTTTTGTATTTGGCATGATAATAGCAATATTACGTTCACCAAAAAAATGTCTGTTTCATGCATGTTTCTTTGGTTGTGCTTGAAAGAATAGGCCAAGTTTTTCAGCAGATCTTTGGTGACAAAAAAATGCCAGTTCTGTAGATTCTCCTCATAATTGATCATTAAAGTATCAAATATATCTTCAGGTACATCCAGATAAGAAGGAGTAGGAATGTCTTGCATAATCTTGTTCAAATACATTTCAGAATCAGTTTTCAAAAGATCTGATAAATGCTTTATTCTTGATAAGTAGTACGCAATGTTTGAATAGGCATCTGTGGACCTTAGCAAATTGCTTAGTTTTTCCGGTGTTGCTAGTTCAGATATTTTGGATTTGATTGTAGTGTTGCCTGCATTTTTTAAATGATTCATAAAAGTTGAATTAAAAACTTCTTTTTCCTGGTCTTGGTAGACGTTGTGCAAGCTTTTGCTTTCTGAGATTTTTTCTTTTTTGATGTTTTTGTGAGTGACTTTATTTAATTTCAAATAACCTTCTAGTTTAACGTTGGAATCAAATATGCTTGCCGTTTTCCTACTCTGAATGCCTAGCTTTTTGACAAGATTAGGTTTTTCGCTTCTTTTCATTATTTTTTTATCTACCTTTTCAAATTTTAAATTAATAGAGCATTCATTTTTAAGTTTGTTTAAGGTGCTTTGTGTGTCAACGTCATATTCAATGATTTTAGAAAAAGTATCAGCTATCATGTTATCCTCAATTTTCTTTTCCGAGTAGTAGTCCTTTTCCACTAGACTATCAAGCTTGAAAGTTATATTTTGCATTAGTTTAGACATTCTTTCATTTTCTGTGTCTGATTTATTCTTTTTAAGCAAAAATGTCTCTGCATCTCCTAGATCTATATTTTTAATATCACTTAACTTGGTTTCTAGCTCTTTGTCATATATCAAGCTAGTGATCGTCTTTAGCTTGTCGTTCACCAATTCAGCTATTTTCTTTTCACTAACTCTTGTTTCCGAGTTCTGAACAACTCTTTTTTCCAGGTTCACTTGGTATTCATAGGAGCACTTCAGCAGAGGCACTTGAACATTTGTCTTACTAATTTTCTTCAAAGTTTTTTGTTGTCTTTTGGTGCACTGGTCACAAGGGTCTCCAAAGTTGCATTTGATTTTCTTTGCTCTACAGTTATCGCAGGCTTGGCCTTTAGCTCCTTTGTTATCAAAATTTGCTGTGGACATATGAAAATACCGTTGGCAGATATCACTATTTACGGGGAGGGTGCTTGGGTTGAGTGAATATGATTAATTGTTGCCTCCAAAGCTTTGACCACAGTCTGGTTTTCAGTTTTGTTATTGGCCAATTTTTGTACTGATTTTTTTGGGTGTTTTTCATCTGTTATTTAAAATAAAAGTTATCACTGAAAGCTGAGTTTCATTCACTCAAACCTAGCAGTGTTGTACTGTTGTAATTAATGAAATAAATGCTAACTTTTAAAACAAGTCCTGTTACAATTTCTCATTTTAGTCCGTTAAGCCATGAACTTTAAGTTTTTTCTTTTTTTTTTTTTTGGGATTAATGGGCTCCGTGTTTTTTGACCTTTTCCCAGTTTTGCAAACGTTGTTCAAGACTTTGAAAAATTAAAGAAACGCAGGGATCTGATTTATTTAAAAATAATATTAAAAGAGTACTATGTAAAGAATAATATATGAAAGAACAAAAAAGTTTAATTAAATTATCCATCCAAAGCAACTACTGAGTCAGAAGCTTCTTCTTTTTTTTTAGAAGACGCAGCGGCAAGTAAGTCACTATTTTTGTTCAGATTTGGATCAACTTTAGAAATTCCGCACTTGAAAGATGAATCATCACTCAAAATTTCTAGTGCTACACCCAGACACCATCCGATTTCGTTTCCTTCTATTTGCTGGCAGGTTTTTAGTTCTCTTTCCAATGGGATCTCGTAACCAGTGTGCAGCAATTCAAATTGGAAGGTTAGTTCCATACACAGCTCCAAATCCTTATTCAGACCGCTTATGTCGGTCATTGTGCTTAACTTGGATTCCCAGGAATTAGTGCCTCCACAGACAATTTCAGCAAAGTTTCTTAGATCTTTCAAATTGAAGTTTAACGGAAGCCCGTAAGGAACGGTTTTGTCGTAGAAAAATGAAAAGACGTATAGGTCTGAGGTGTCTTTGAATTCTTTTACCAAGGAAGGCTGGTGAATACCGTTGAAAGAGCATGGCTGAGTGGTACAAGCTGAGTCTTTCTTCAAAATCTGTTCGGTTATAGCCCTACATTGCAGGAATGTGTCCTCGGTGTTGGAATTCTTAAAAGATACCAAAATTGAGCTGCCGCTTTCTAACTTGACTTTAACATCGTTTAGCTTCATTGTTGGTGGAAGACATGGATTTTCTAGAACAGTGGCTAAAGATTCAGCGTTCAACAGCTCTGTTTTGGAAATAGCTCCGTTAGTCAAAGCATTTTCAATGATTTTGTTGTATATTTTGTTTCTTCCTTCGTTTAAACCATATCCCAAGTGAGAATACTGGTATAGCTCATACTGTTCTTTAGCACCAAACTTCAAATCATATTTATATTCGTTTTGCACAAATTTGTTATCTTGTAAAAGAGGCTCAAAAACAATCTGAGTGGAGCCACCACCCAAATCAAAAATTGCTGCAGTCTTGCCTAAATTAGCACCGTTCCCGATATTGCCCAGTAAGAAGTTGGTGGTGATCCAGGCAAATACACCTTCTTCATCACCGCCCATGATGGAAACAGGATTTTCATCAATCAATTTGAATGGCCAGTCAGAGGATATGTATGATGTGACGTAGTCTAAAATGGCTTTTGACTCGGATTCACCCAAAAGTCTCAACCCGGCAGTGGCTTTGACAACAATAGGGGAGCAGGATTGCTTTTCAGCAGGAATTACTGTTTTTGCGAATTCGAGCAAAGGATCTAAAGATTCGGCAGCAGACTTGAAGTCTTTCTTGAATGAAGACAACCCAGGCTTCAACATCTTGAAGTGTTCTTGCAATAGTTCAGGCTTTTTTGAGTCATCACACTTGTTGAAGTCGTAAACGTGAACTCTGGATCCGGAAGACCCGGCATCAACGACTATCACATGGACAGTCTCGCAGACGCCTGTTTTGGCCGATGGTAGCAGTAAAGGGCTGATGTTTTCGTTGATTGCATCTAAAATAGAAGCACCCAGCTTCTTTGGTGGTTCTGCGGTGGCTGTTTTAGCGTCTTCGGGTAAGGAAGAATCTGTTGTGGTGGTTGAGTCGTAGTTGGAAGTTCTCAAAAGAACTATCAGCATAATGACTGTGATAGCCAGAGAGACAAATTTGTAGTTTTTAAATCTAGCCATATTAGTTGTGTGTGAGCTTGACTTGGGAGGATTGAAGAATTTTCTCTGTATTTATTTGAATTAGAAAGAATTTATAATATAGCGAATTAAAACTTTATAAATTTTTAAATCATGAACAAAATGAAATGACATTTAAAAAATACATTTGAAGATCAAATTGTTCAGTAATGACTGGCAAGCTACAGGAAAAAGCAGCACATAACAACCATGAAAAAAACAAACAAAGTAGCAAACAACGAGGCTTTCACGAAAGAAAAAAAAAATTTGCAGGCTCGGGAAGCGGCATCTGGTAGCGGGAGAGGTGGAGTGCGCGCTCACGTGTGCTATTTGTCCCTGGCCACTGATACAAAGGCAGCCTTTTAGCTCTCACAGAGATGCTTGAAATAGAGAAGCAGAGTAGGCACTACCTGAAAACAACGGCAGCACAGGACATGAACACATCCATCCCAAACCAGCAAGCACACGGCATGATCACAGCTACCCCAGATCAGAAAACAAAGGGCACAAGCGCTGCCAAGATAGACCAGCAAGCACAAGAGTTTTTCAACACGAGAATTGTCCAGCCTGCAACCACCAGCGAGGACACACTTGTGCTTGACGTGCTTGATCTGGCACAGCACATGAAAGACCCACAAGCGAAAAAAGAATATGAGCTTCTCATAGCCAAAAAGAAAAAGGAGCAGTTAATGGCGCTGCTGAAATAGTGCCTTGTCGGCTATGTATATATATATATATATATAAGTATAACAAAACTTTTGTTGTATCCTTCTATTTTTCCCACTCGCCTGTTCTGAGCTTCACATACATCTCAGCATCGTAGCTGTTCAGATACGTCTCTATGTACTCGTAGACTTCCCTGTTGTAATAGAGTATCCCAAACATTTTGTAGTTGATGTACTTGGTTGGCAGCCCTGTGATGTCGCAAAACTTGGAACACGGGTAGTAGTAAGCCTTGTACGCAGGGTACGATGTGAAAAACCGCTTGTTGTCCTGGATGTTGTTGCTATTGACAAAGTAACGGATGGGCTTGTTCCACTTTCTTGTTTTTGATATGTTTCTGTTTTTCGACTGGTGGCTAAGCCATTTTTTTGTTTTGAAAGAAGATGCGTCTTTCTTCGATTGCTGGAGATGCAGAAAGGCTTCGTCCTTGTCCATGGTGCTGTGTGTGCTGGGATGCTCTGCTTGCTCTTGAGTCTCCAGCCGTCCTGGAGGCTGATGTTGTTTTGAAAACAGCTGCTGGACTCGGCGGTTGGCGGATGCGGAAAATGAGGGTCTGGGAACCGAGCAAGGCACGCAGCTCTGCACGTGACCATCTGAAACTGACTGTCCGTTGCATGCGCACGTGACCATTGGAAACCGACTGTCCACTGCATATCCACGTGACCTATTACTCCCCCCACCAACCGCTGGCTATTGTGCCCAAAAGTTCAACTGCCAGGGCACCCGTCTGCCTCCTCGATCCTCTGGCCAGTCTCGTCGACGCACTGCCCAAAAACCAGGTGTCAAAAGCTGCTGCAAATGCCTCACCACGCCTTTCTGTCCTGTGCTCAGCCTTAGTCACAATAGCGCATCTGCGACGTTGACTTTTTCCCTGGCAGTGGCTACACAGCTAATGATTTTTTTTCTCACTACTTATTCTCTATTTCCTTCTTTCTTTCTCTTCTTCTTTTACCTATTTTGGTACTGAATATTAGTCAAAAAAAAAAATTAGTTCTTTGGCGTATAAATACGTCGCAGTGTAGATGAGTCAGTGTAGTCATTAATGATTTTAAAAGTGCAATTATGGCTTTCTTTTTAAGGCAGATACCTCACTAGATGCAAAAAACCACCAACCAACACACAGCAATGCAACCCTACAACAGCTCAAGCAACGACTTCAGATCAGACACCTTCACCACTCCAACCAAGGAGATGCTTGAAGCCGTGAACTTCGCCAGTATCGGTGACGCTGTCTACAACGAGGACGTAAACACCATCCAGCTAGAAAAGACCGTGGCAGACATTTTCGGCAAGCCAGCTGGTTTGTTCTGCACTTCCGGTACCATGTCCAACCAAATCGGTATCAGAACCTTGCTGAACGTCCAGCCACCATACTCCATCCTTTGTGACTACAGAGCCCACATCTACACCCACGAGGCTGCTGGTTTGGCTATGCTGTCCCAGGCCATGGTCACCCCAGTCATTCCTAAAAACGGCGACTACCTAACCGTTGAAGATCTGCAAAAGTGGATCATAAGAAACGACGGAGACATCCACTCTGCCCCAACTTTCATTGTTTCTTTGGAGCAGACTCTTCATGGTATGGTCACTCCGTTTGACGAGCTTATCAGAATAAAGAAGTTCTGTATTGAAAACAACATCAAGCTTCACTGTGACGGTGCAAGAATCTGGAATGCTTGTGTTAAACAGAACATTGACCCAAAGAAGTACGGGACTATTTTTGACTCCATCTCTGTCTGTTTGTCCAAGTCCATGGGTGCTCCGATTGGTTCCGTTTTGTTAGGTTCTGCCAACTTCATCAAAAAAGCCAATCACTTCAGAAAGCAAGTTGGTGGTGGTATCAGACAATCTGGTATCATTGCTTCCATGGCCTTGGTTGCTATCCAGCCAGGTTGGGAAAGCAAGCTGCAATACTCCCATGACCTAGCTGCTGAATTGAACGACTACCTGGTCAATGAACTAAACATTCCTTTGGAATCCCCAACAGAAACCTCTTTTGTTTTCATTGATTTGGAAACCGCAAAGATAAACCCAGACGTTTTGGTCAAGAAGGCTTTGAAGTACGGCTGCAGAGTCATGGGTGGAAGAATTGCTTTCCACTACCAAATTGACAAGGAAAACATCAACAAGCTAAAACTGGCTATCAAGGAGACTTACGAATACTCCAAGAAATATCCATTTGACCACAAGGGTCCAACTCAGATTTACAGAAGTGAAAGTACCGATATTATCAACGGTGACATCCAAACCTACAAGTACTAAGCGCGTGTGAATATTTGTCCAGTGACCTGGGATAATTAACAGCAAGCCGCGCTTACTGATGTTATTTTATATATACAAGAAATATATAACTCACGAAGAATCAGATGTCTTTCTGAATGGTTTTTGCTTATAAACTAGAAAAAAACGCAATTGGTGTGGAGTGTGCGTTGGTTACTTGGATGATGTGTAGCCTCTTCTGGACAACGCATGGACCACAGCCATGTAGTCTGACCAGCTCTCATTGAACTTGTTTTGTTGAACCCTGTTTCTTTGCTCTCTTTTGACCTTGCAAGGTCTCATGTGTCTTTCTCTCAATCTTATGTGGAACTGCTTGTCGGTGGCGTAGTGGATCTTGGAGATCTTCTTGATGGCTGAGCCTAGGTTTGACTGTCTTCCGACGCTGCCGAGAGCTGAGGCGTGCAGTTTTTTTATGTATGAGGTGCAGTTGAACATGTTGGTGTTTGAGTCTGATGAGTTCATGAACTCGTCGTCTTCGGCGTTTGCCTTGAAGTTGTTGATGGCTGAGTTGCTTAGGGAGTTGCTGAAGACGTTTGAGCTGTTCTCTATTTTCACCTGGGAACCTCCTCTTAGGCCTCTGGTTATTTTCAGGTTTCTTTGGAGCTGGTTGTTCAGGAACTGCTTGTTCTTGAGGTCCTTGATGACCTGTGAGTCCTCGAGTGAGGAGCCGTCAGATAGCTTTCTCTTCTGGAGCTCGTTCTTCAGGACCTCGTCCAGCTTCAGCAGCGACTTGACGTTCCTGTCTGCTGTGTCTGAGCTGAAGGCCTTGGACGTGAAGAGCTGGATGTGTTTTTTGGCGGTGTGTCTGCCTGCTGGGAAGAACATTGTGTGTGCGGTGCTGTGTGGTGCTGGTCTGGGTCTCTACTTGGTGCCCAGACTATGCAGCTGGCCATCACTTCCAGACCTCCAGGCTGCCAGAAGTGAAAAAAAACTGCTAACAAATCCATTTTAAAAAAAAAAAAAAATAAAAATAAAAATAAAAAAAAAATTTTTCACTGCCCGTGCGTGAACAAAAAAACTCGTGCCCGATGTCCATGGTCACGTTTGCCTGATTCCTGAAGTCGCTTCTCCGCCCTCTTTCCCCAGTCGCTGTCTAGGCGAAGCATCGTCTCTGCCGTCACTGTGCGTGCGCTGCTTGCTGGGCTGCTGACTGGCGAGGCATTGGTTCTGAGGTTGTGGTTGGAATGGACATGGCAGGAGACACTGAGCAGCACACGTGCTGGGACGGGGTTTATTAAGTCAGCCAGCAGGGCCACTATCAAAGTGGCAGCACCAGAGACAGGCCAGAACCAGAAACTTCATACGAGATGTCAGACACTGCAGCAACGGCAGCACGAGCAGAAACGGCAGCAACCCCAGCACCAGTAGCACCAGCACAAGCCACTGCAGAAACCCCAGCACCAGCCGCCAAGAAGTCCAAGAAAAAGAAGAAGAAGAACCAGGACATCAAGCCCATCGAGGACTTTTTCCCAAGCGGCACCAGCTTCCCTGAAGGCAAGTGGCAGAACTACGACCCCAGCTACTACTTCGAAAACGACCACAACCTCGACAGAACCACAAAGCTTGAGCAGAGGTACATTGAAAACCTGGCCAAGCACGGCCAGGAGTGGGACGACATGAGACAGGCCGCCGAGATCCACAGAAGAGTCAGAGCAAACATCCAAAAAAAAATCACCGTTGGCATGAAGCTAATAGACATCGTCAACAACATCGAGGACGCCACAAGAAAGTTCACCTCAACCACCGACATCACCCAGCAAAAGAGCACATACAGAAACGGGGGCATAGGGTTCCCCACAGGTATCTCCATCAACGACGTTGCTGCCCACTACACTCCAAACAGAGGCGACAACACTGTCTTGCAGTACAACGACATAATGAAGCTGGACTTTGGTGTCCATGTGAATGGGAACATCATCGACTCAGCCTGGACAGCCATCATGCCTGACAAGCAGTCCAAGACCAACGAGCAGAACCCTTACCAGTCCCTTTTGACCGCTGTTCAAGAGGCCACCGCCACTGGGATCAAGGCTGCAGGCATCGATGTCAGACTGTGCGACATTGGTGAGCAGATCCAGGAGGTCATGGAGTCCTACGAGGTTGACCTCGGAAATGGCGAAGTTCTTCCTGTGAAGTGCTGCAGAAACCTGTGTGGCCACAACATCAAGCCGTACACCATCCACGGTGGTAAGTCTGTTCCTATAGTCAAAAATGAAGACAAGACAAAGATGGAGGAGTTTGAGCACTTTGCCATTGAAACCTTTGGTACAACTGGGAGAGGCTACGTCTACCTGGACGGTGAAGGTTCGCACTATGCGATAAACATGCAGAGAATCCCAAAAAAGTTCACTGCCAAAGAAGCCGACTCGAAGGCCACTGCCTTTGTTGACAAGCACGACAGATTGTTGAAAGCCATATGGGACCATTTTGGGTCTCTTCCTTGGTGTAAAAGATACCTGGATAAAGTAATTCTAGCTGATCCTAAGCTGAAACTTACTTTGGACTACTACAAAGATTTGGATTTTCTGGTCATGAGTGGCTACGTTCAGGAATACTTGCCTTTGGTTGACATCCCAGGCTCGATGACTGCTCAGGCTGAGCACACCATCCTGCTGCATCCTCACAAAAAAGAAATTGTGTCCTTTGGTGAAGATTATTAGCACTGCAATTTTAGACATGATAGGCCTATAGAGAGAGGACTGTTGCTGTTTTCATGCTGTAACTCCATCTCAGTGTTATGGCAGCAAATAAATGTGAGCCAAGGCTCAAAGGCAGATCGCCCTATCAGGAAACCTGCCTACACGTTCCGACATTGATGTTATTTTATGTATCATTTTTTAAAAGTTTATTTAAAATATGCAAACCTTGTTTTACTTTTTTTTTGGTTTTAAAAAATCAGTTTTTTTTTTTTTCACTAATTCAATTGCCAATTGGCAATTACAGTTGATGCCACAGGTTAATGCAGTGATTAGTAATAGAAATAAAACCAAAAAAACTGATACATTCAGCTTTCCTTTTCAAAGAAATACATATACACAAACATGACTGAGGATATTGAAGAATACGACTTTGCAGTTGTTGGGTCTTCTTTAACAAACGCACTGCTAACAAATGTTCTAGGATGGAAAGGCCTCAAAGTTCTTAGCATTGATGAAAATGACTACTACGGGGACTACACAGCAGCTTTGAGCTTGGACCAGGTTGAGGCAAAATTTGGACCCAATGCGGTTACCTATAAAGACAATTTTGTCAAGGAAAACAAAAACAAATTTGGGCTTGATTTAATTCCATCGTACATTCTTTGCAACTCGAAAATGATCGACTACATTTCTAATTTCAATGTTTACAGATACTTAGAGGTTGTTAAGCTGGAAGATTTCTATACTTATAGCAGCTTTGATAAGTTTGAAAAGCTAAAAACCACCAAAGAAGACATTTTTACAGATTTGACCATGTCCCCTATAACGAAAAGAACAATCATGAAATGTATAAAATTCCTAATCGATGAAACCTCAGCAGAATCAGGCGATGCCGCTGATCAAAGGGATGATCCAGTGTGGGTTGAATACAAAGACAAGCCTTTGCTCCTGCTGTTCCAAGAAAAATTTAAAAAATTGCCTGAGAACCTACTGAATGAGTTTATCTACACAATCTGCAACAGCTTTGAAGCTGAGAATTTAACAACAAGTGAAGCCAGTATAAAAATCACCAAGTTTTTTAAAAGCTACAACATCCATGGAAAATTTCCTGCTTTGCTGACAAAATATGGAGGGCTTGTGGAAATCATTCAGGGAATATATAGATCAGCTGCTTTAATAGGCAATATTTTGAGACTAAACACAAGTATTGCTAGTGTAGATGACAGTTTCTATGATGATGGCAGCAGCCTTATAGTGTTGTCTGATGGTGAAAAGTGTAAAATAAAAGAAAAGATTATAATATCTAGGCATCAAAAAAGGACTCTTGTCGCATTTGATGAGCAGGCCATATCTCAAGAAATCGAAAAGCATGTGCATAACGTTTTGAGAACAGTTGTTTTTATTAAAAGCGATAATGATAGCAATAGTATGAAATTTGCCTATGATAACGCAAATGGTTCTGTTTTGACATATCCCCCAGAAACAATTATAAACGACTTTTACAAAATTAAAAAAAATGTCCAGCTGATGGTTTTATCAAGTTCGCTTGAAAGATGCTTAAAAAAATACGAATCGATTATCATCACAGCTTTGGACGCCGAGGATATGGAGCAAATCACATTGTATTTGAGCAAATCAAACGATGTTGCCTTTGTTTTTAGCTACACTCAAGACGTCTACAACAAAAAGGCACTGGCCAGAAAAAACTTAGTTATTACGCCAGACACCTCTGAGCCATGTGCATTGGATATTGACTACTATGTGGAATTGGCATCATCGATGTACGATACTCTTCTTTACCAAGAGCAAGACAAGGGCAGGGATTTCATGTCTGTAAACCTTCCGTCCAACGATGACGACTAGATTCAGAACCCAAAGCCTGAATCCTCATTTTCAAAATAAAGAAAAGTTAAAATCAAAGACCAAACAAAACGTGTTTGTTGCTTGGTTGATTAAATGATTCATTCTGTCACTTTCATTTCAAACTCGATAGTAACTGTGCATAGTTCAAATTTAAATCATTTAAAATAATAAACTGAAAAAAAAAAAAAAGTATAAACATAAAAGTGTAAACAATTTTTAAATGCACCGTTTTTTTTTTTTTAAAAAAAGTTTAAAAAGAAATAAATAATTATAATCATGTAAATGTTCATATATTTATATATATATATATATTGATTGATTGATGGATTGATATAAGATTTGTAAACACGCATCATTACTTCTGAATTAGCTAAGAAGCAATAGGCACTGATAGCAACCAAAGCATATAATATGAGCAAAAATGAAGACAGTGACATAGGGATTGTAGACATAGAGCTGTACAACCTTAAGCACAAAGATAGCACTGGCCAGTCTCAAGTCAATCAATTTTTAATCGATCTTCAAAAACAATTAGAACAGCTCATTGTTTTTGAAAAAAAAAGAGTGATAGTCTTTAAAGGCATTGAGCCGTACATTCAAACAAATAAGAAGAAGTTTAAAAGTTCTATAGACACGTTTAACAAGGAGAATGAGAAGAAACAGGAGCACAGAGCAAGCCTGAACATAAAATTTCAAGCCAAAAATGATTTAAGCAAAGATGCAGACATCATTTACCAAAAAAATCTCTTTATACAGATGTTAGAATCATTAAATCAAGATGATATAGAGGCTTTTCAAAAATCATTTGCACATTTAAGTGAATCGGACACGCTAACAAATAAGCATTGCGACATTTATAACAATAAGCAATGGAACATGAATAAGCAAAAGCTAACCAACATGAATACTATGGAAAGCATTGAATTCAGGTTATTTTATGTCATAAAGAATTTTTTATCTTCTCTAATGCATGACAACAAAAACATAAATGAAGGATACACACAGCTGCTTAGATTTAATCCTGACAGTTCTGGAAACAAAAAAGTGCACAATTTGATATTCCCTTCATTTTCAGACAGCATTACTTACA
This sequence comes from Hanseniaspora hatyaiensis (nom. inval.), assembly GCA_030573555.1. Taxonomy (NCBI): domain Eukaryota; kingdom Fungi; phylum Ascomycota; class Saccharomycetes; order Saccharomycodales; family Saccharomycodaceae; genus Hanseniaspora; species Hanseniaspora hatyaiensis (nom. inval.). Next base: position 57,618 of record JAJMDM010000139.1, read on the forward strand.
ATGCCCCAATCAAGTCATTTCATTGCATGAGAATAAGCGAGTTTACAACCAAAATAGGATGTAAAGAGACAATCAGTAACCCTCACTTTCTGCACTCTTTAAGATCCCGGTCTTCGAGTATTCCTTTTCTTTTTCCAGACGTGATTCCTCAAAATAACCATTTTGTGTGTTTCATTAACTTGAATGATTTAGAGTTTGACACTTCAGTCACTGGTGTTTACTCCCAAGTTGGATTTTTTGACAAAAATGTTAAAAAGCATTCTGAAGAGACTGTGGTTTTTGATTTGAAGTACAACTTGAGGATTTGGGAATATTTCAACAACTTCCGTTCATTCAGAAATATAATTGATTTGTACGCATATAATGATCTTGATCTTTATAAAAATGTTTTAAATGAATTTATATTAGATAAACTATGCAGATTTATTCAGAACATGGATTCATGGATTCTGATGAAACTGTTAAACAAAAAAATAAACATAAAAAATGTTAAAATCAAAGTAAAAGAAAAAGATGGTTTTAAGTTTTTTGCAGCTAGATTTTTGGCTATCATAGACAACAATGATAAACTCTTCTATAATTTTTCGCAAAACACAGATAATTATGTTGAAATATCATTAAAAGATAATGTATTCACTGATTTTAGCAATCCTATGAACAAAAAGGTAAAATTAACAAAGAGAATAAACTTACTTCTAAAAGAAGATGAACAATATCTTTTTAATAAGATTGATTTGATATGCAATCACAAGTCCCTGAATCTGTCAACATCAACAGGTCTAACTCCTGTTATTAAGTCTTTAGGTCTTTCTACTCCTGACAGCAAAAATAAAATATCTAAGCCTTTAACGCCTAAACAGCAAAAGAACGATCAAGACAAGCAAATCAACGCAATCAAAAAAAACATTTTCCAAGTGGATATTTTAAATCATGAAGAGCTTTTAAGTGCTGTGGAGAAAAATAAGCAAAAGGCAGAACTTAAAAACCCAACCAAAGAGCAAATCCAAAAAATAGAGGATTTCAAACTAAAGCAGATTAAAAAAGTTTTTGCCAACTATGACTGTGGTAATGGTTTGGGTGTTGATGTTATAATGTCCCATGATAGACTATACGGAGTTTTGTCTGATAGCAATAGATTGATGAACAACTTGGATTTAAAGGAGTTTGAAGATCTGTTGCAAATTTTAATTGGCAATAACGAATTATTGCAGTTCAAAGTTTCAAAAGAACGTTTTTATAGACTTAAATGAGAACAGAATGAAGTGTTTTCTTGTTTAATTATTATTGTCTAAAGTATCAATGTTGTGCTTTTTTTTAAAAAATTTTGGTTTTAAAAAAATAAAGAAAAGATGTTTTTAATCTTGTTTGTTTATAATCTATATAACAATTTAACTACTTTTAGCATGCAATGAATTGTAACTTTGTATATGTCTTTCTATATATGTGTGTATCTATCTGTGCATTTATTAGTTCTTAGCAGAAGGAATGTCTTTTGGTTGATCATCCATGAAGAAATATTTGAAGGATTCTTCACAAACATAAGTACCAATTAAGTCTAAAGCAAGAACAGCAGTTAACTTGAACTTGAACTCTTCTTCCATAGGAACAAATTTAATGGCTTCGTTTAATTCAGGAATAAATTCTGTAGCTCCTGCAAACGCCAACAAAAATACACCAACAATACCGTAGAACATACCTTTGTTGCTTCTTAAGTTTTCTCTGAAAGGTTCACCTTGATAGTTAACATAGAATGTAGAAACTTGTTGAATCAATTGAATCAAGAAAATACCAGTATTCAATAAACTTGGTTCAAAAGTTTTGTCCAAGTCGGTGACTGGTTCTCTTGGTTCTAGTTTATAAATTTCCAATACCAAGTAGAATAATGTAGCACAATGGACGGCAAATTGAGACAAAATGGATCCCATGATGTACCAATTAAAGATACCGGCTTGTGGTCTCTTTCTGCTTAATCTTTCCAAAGGCTGGCCTCTACTGATAGACAAGAAACAAGCACTTAACAACAAACCAGAGCATGTTGCTTGAGCATCACCAAACTTAACACCCATGATGTACATGATGGATAAAGAATAAGCAGAAATCAAACAATTCAAAGCTAAAATCTTATACATCTGCACAGTGTTAACTAAAGCACATCTACCTTGTCTAATAATGTTTGTGACAGCAGCAACATTACCCAGCTTGGAAGTGAATGGTGCAGCACAAGAAGCATCACCTAATTTCAAAGTTGGCTTGTCACTTTCATCATCATCACCACTGCCACCATCCATAGCAGCCATTTGAGTGCTGAAAAAGTCACCAATATCGGCTAGATCAGCTTTTGGAGGAGCGCCAGTAGGGTTTGCTTTTGGAATAGGTTTTTCCATGGCTTTAGCAACCATTTCTCTAGTTTCATCAGTGATTTCGTAGTTTTCTCTGTCCAAAGCTTTCAAATAATGTGGATTTAATTGAGAAGGAGGATATAAGTGAGCAATAGCTTCAGGACATGGAGGTGGTTGTCTGCCCCATTTGTTCATTAAATCACATTGCTTTTCGTACATTTGCTTAAAGTTTTCAATTTTTCTTTGTTCAGCTAAAGCTTTCAAAGATTCTTCAGTGGCATTCAACAAAGCGACCCCAACATGGGCTTGCTTTAAAGCACCAACATCATTAGTACCATCACCACACATCAATGTGTTGTATCCTAAGTCTTTGAATCTTGTAATAATCCATTCTTTTTGGATAGGAGATGTTCTGGAGTAAACCCAGCAGTAAGTCAATAACTTGTCTAATTCAGGGTGGTTGGTTTTGACTAGTTGAGCGAAGGCAGGTCCTGTTATAGCAAAATTGTAGCAATCGTACAAGTCAGCAAAAGAACCGTTTTCGAAAGGAATTGTTTCTTTGAAATCTTCGGAAACGTTTTTGACAATAAATTCTTTATCGTTCAAAGCATCAATAATAACAACATCTCTTTCAGCAACTGTTCTATCATAAATACCAACTTCTTTAGCAACATATACAGCAGTCAAAGCATTATCACCAGTGATCATCATACATCTGTGGCCGGAATCAGTTAGCATTTCAATAGTTTCAGCAGCATCATCCTTGATTGGACAGTGGAAAATCAAGAAACCAGCAAATTCTAAATCACATTCAACATCTGCATGTCTGTCTAATTTGTCAATTTTAGCTATGGAGTTTGTAATGTTTAAAGGTTTGTAGGCAATAGCTAATACTCTGGAACCATTTCTGGTGAAATGTTTGTAAACAGAGTCATAGTTTTCAGGAACATAAGACATGTAGTTTTTCAAAACTTCAGGGGCACCTTTGGCACCAACAAAAATTTGTTTACCATGTTGAGCAATAGTGGAAGATCTTTTCAAGTCTGAAGAAAACTGGAATCTTCTCAAAACTTTAATAGAGCCGTGTTCTTTGTGAGTAACAGAGGTTTTGTTTTCAACTTTCCATTGGCCAGCTTTCAAAGTGGCTTTTTCCATAGGATCACCTACCAATTCACCATCGTCCAATCTTACTAAAGCGTGGCAAGAACCAATAACTAAAGAACTGTGTTCAGAGACTTTTGAGGCATCTTCTAAATCTATAGTTAAAGGATTGGTGCCTAAACTTGGAACAATACCTTCAAATACTAAATCCTCACCGGTTAATGTACCTGTTTTATCAAAGCAACAGATGTCAATTCTACCAGCAAGAGGAATTCTGAAAGGTTCGGTACAGTAAATGTAGAACTTACCCAGAGCAGACAATGAAGCGTTAACAGCCATGGTCAATTCCATAGGTAGCTCAGGAGGAACAACACTGGTAATAATCAAAACACAATCTAAAATCAACTTATGTTGAACTCTACCCATTTTAGTACCTTCTACCCACATATAGTAAGAAGCAGCAATAGCAAAAACCAATAAGAACGCAATGAAACCAAAAGCTTCTTTGTTGTTTGCAGAGACTTGTTCACTTGAGAACAGCATGACTCTGACTAAAGAACCTTGAGAAGTTTCAAACCCAGTTTTGGTGACAATGGCTAAGACACCGTTGTCAGGAGTTTTGGCCATTCTAGAAGACAAGTTTTCGTCTTGAGTGACTTGTAAAACCTTGGTACCACCGTGTAAAACACTGTTTTTGTCAATGCCTTCGATGTTCAAGTACTCATAGCTTGGTCTCAATTTGATGGATTCCTTTAGTAAAGGAGTTGATTCACCTGATAACATAGCTTCATTGACAATACAAGAGCCTTCTAGTAAAATCAGATCACATGGCAAAGCGGTTTCATCAGTAGATCTGACAATGGAAACAATGTCGTTAGGTAGCAAGTCATCGGTTTGCAATTCAACCCACTTGTTGTCTCTGTAAACATTAATGGTGAATGGCTTGATACCCATAGTTCTAAATTCTTTCAATGTTTGCAATCTTTGGAAAACAGTAGAGGCTTCCATGGCTACAACAGTGAACAAGTTGAATAAAGAGAAGTACCACATATCATCTAAAAACCATAAAGCAATGCAGAATATCTGGAAAACAAAAAAAGGAGAGACAGCGTGTTCCTTGAATAGCTCAAGGAAAGCAGGAATAGGAATATCAAAGCTGTTTTTACCATACAGTCTTTGCAAATTAGACAAGTCACCTTTCAATCCAGAGGTCTTTTGGTACTTTTCAATCAAAATGTCTTTTTCATCAATGTCAAATTTAGGAGAAGTAAAAACAGTATGGGTTTCGTCATCCAGTAAGAATCTTTTCTTCTGGAAAACAAAGGAAACTTGTGGTTTGTCATGGAAAATGTGTCTTTCAATAGGAACAATGTCATCGGACCCGTTGTTGGGGGTGGTTTTGATGTAGATTTGCTCGGCATCTTTCAGTGTCTTAACAACGTTGTACTTGAAGAGAACTTTGATGTTGAAGTTCCATTCAGGCATCAAAAACAAAAGCATGTTCAAAGACATGATTGAGCCTAAGTAAACAAAAGTCCATTCTTGGCCTCCGATGTAGTCGTCATAGTGGTAGGTGTAGTAGTAGTAGAAAATGGCATACAGAGGGACAAATGGTGTCAAGTATGGTTTAGAAGTCGACTTTTTTGCCTGCAAAAGCTTCCAACTTTCAACCAGTGGAGATTCAACAACGATTTCTTTGGACATCTCGTGAGATTTGGTGTTACAAAATCGTTACAAAAAACAGTTCGTGAACAGGTAAATAATCAGATCTGCTTGCTTCGTTGGTGAAAAAAAAAAAAAAGCTTTTCTGTAAGGTGTTAGAAGAAAAAAGTCAAACTAAATGAGCTAACCTCTGTTTTAAGTTGGGGTTTGAACCTTTTTTCCTGTTCTTCCCTATTGATATCAATGAATCCAGCATAAAACTCAATCCATAATGATCATTAGTCAATTTAGACAACACGTCCTTAAGATGAATCTTCCATAACTTGAACGTGAAAAATACACCGTGAAAAAGTAGAAGCAAAAAAAAAAAAAAAAAAAGAACCTTTTGCCACCCCATGGCGATCAACAGGCGCGATAATGGGCCTTTCGGACTGGCCAGGAGCGAGGAGAGGTCACATGAGCGTGGTCACGAGACATGGTAGCGAGAAGAGGTCACATGAGCGTGGCCACGAGACATGGTAGCGAGAAGAGGTCACAGGAGCGTGGTCACGAGACATGGTAGCGAAAAGAGGTCACATGAGCGTGGCCACGAGACATGGTAGCGAGAAGAGGTCACAGGAGCGTGGTCACGAGACATGGTAGCGAGAAGAGGTCACATGAGCGTGGTCACGAGACATGGTAGCGAGAAGAGGTCACATGAGCGTTGCCACAAGACATGGTAGCGAGAAGAGGTCACATGAGCGTGGCCACAAGACATGGTAGCGAGAAGAGGTCACAGGAGCGTGGTCACGAGACATGGTAGCGAAAAGAGGTCACATGAGCGTGGTCACGAGGCATGGTAGCGAGGAAAGGTCACATGAGCGTGGTCACGAGACATAGTAGCAAAAAAGGTCACATGATCAGTGGTAATACGTCTTAAGAACTATATATAAGCAGGGAATCAGATGAAGATCAGCGTGTGGGAGCTGTAGTCGACCTGCAGGATGTCCTCAAACTCAAGGTCGCTAATAGCAGACTTGTACTCCTGGACAGTGAACGGCTCGCCATCGTTGTCTCGCTTGACTATGTTGTTTATGTAGTAGAACAGTTTATAGATGTGGCACTGGTTTTCCTGGACAAGCTGAGTCTGGTGCAGAATATAGGCTATTTTCAATCTGAAGTAGTTCATTCTCTCCTCTGGAACGTCAATCAGGTTGATGCTCTGGTATTCGGCGTTAAATCTTGAAACAGAGCCGTCTTCCTCGCTTATAGGAACATGCTCCACAGACAAAAACGGATCGTGCTGCTCCTCTTGCCCAATGACCATTTCGTCTTCCTCAAGAGCCTTCATCAAGTCTAGCTTCAGGCCCTCGGACAGGCTCTTGGTTTTTGGCTTGTCTTCGCCATCCTCCTCGACTCTCTGTTTCTTCTTAGGGGACTTCATAGGAGTCTTCTGCTTCTTTCTTGGAGACTTCAAGTTTTTATTTATGATCTGCGTCAATGTCTGTCTATTCTGCTGTTTGTTGTCTTTTAGCAAAGTGAATCTCAAAAGATCCCTAGCAACATTGGCGTCCTCTTCTTCAACCATGTGTGACAGTCTCAGTTTGGCGTGCGCAGTACTCAATCTGATCAAAGTTTCTAAGGTTCTTGCTGTTACAGCTGCTCTTGCGTCCTGAGAGCTTCTCAGTTCAGTGTACGTTTTAACAATGACTTTTGTTGCAGAATCTGTTAGTTGAGGTTCAAAGTACTCCTTTGCGTACTGAATATACTTTTTCAAAAAGTGTATTGAGACAATTAATGGGATTTTGGATCCATTTGGGTCGTCGTTGTTAACAGAGATCTTGGCACCAGCATGCAGCAAAGGATTGAATTTCTCAAAAGCAACCCCTAAGTCTTTGGTGAACTCGAAAATCTTCTTATTTTCGATGTCATCAGAATCAAACAGACCCAAAATGTTTTCTTCGTCCACGTCGTTGCCTAAAACACCGCTGTTTGCACTGTCTTCAGTTCCGTTGCTAGTGGCGTTTTGAATCAAATCCTCACCAACCGCTAATGATATATTCAGCTTCTCTCTTATTGGCTCTCCCTCAACATACCCAGGTGGCACGTACCTATGAGTTCTCAAAACATGTTCACTGATGTGTCTGTCTCTTTGCGGTGTAGAATTGTCAGTTACAATAAACATCAAATCAAATCTGGAAAGCAACGAGTCAGGAAGGGCAATGTTATGTCTTGTGTCCTTTGTAATATCGTATCTTCCGTTGATCGGGTTAGCAGCAGCAATGACTGAGCATCTGGCGTTCAAAGTGGTGTGAATACCAGCTTTCGCAATAGTGACAGTTTGCTGTTCCATGACTTCGTGGATGGCAACTCTATCGATTTCACTCATTTTATCAAATTCATCAATGCAAACAATACCTCTGTCTGCTAGCACCATTGCACCGGCTTCTAATCTTCTTTCACCAGTTTCTTTATCAGATGTCACAGCAGCGGTTAAACCAACGCCTGAAGATCCTCTACCAGTTGTTGCAATAGCTAAAGGAGCCGTATTCAAAACAAATCTTAAGACCTGGGATTTGGCAGTTGAGGGATCACCCACCATTAGAATATTTATATCACCTCTTAAATGAGAGCCATTATCCAAATTCTTCTCAACACCACCCAAAAGCATCAATAAAACAGCTTTTTTGATGTGATCGTGTCCGTAGATGGACGGAGCCAGTGATCTTGAAAGAAGATTGAAAAGCGAATCGTTCTTGACAAAGTTGTCAAATTTTGAAAGCTTGGCGATCTTTTCAACATCTTGCTCGGTAACGGTTTCAGAAGATTGGACACCAGTGGATCTTGCATGCAATGGCCAAATAGAGTTGGCAAGCAAAAAAGTCTTAAATCCCTGAAGACCTACAACACCTTTACGGTCGTTCAAACCACCACCACCGGCTGATTTGTAAACACCTACTATTGCCATTCTGTCACCACATTTGACCAAGTCAACCAGATCAGGATCATCAATGATAATTTCCAGTTGTCTTGGTAATTGACCAGCGGGTGACTGTTCAGGCATTTCTTGCAAAGTCAGCCTCTGGTGGTCTTTGTATTCACTGAAACCAAACTCTGTAACCAACTTGTTACCTTCTGAGTCTTGTGTAGGGTAAACAGCAGATGTTAGGCCTGAATCCGCATTCACAGAAAATGCACCGTTGTTGTTATTGTTGTTGTTATCCATGTTCCCATCCATTTGCTGTTGGTTTGGGTTTTCTTGTAAGTCGTTGTTGCCGTTTGTGTTTGCTGAAGGCACACCAGGCAAGGGTGTGACTAAAGATGTGGTAGCATCTTTGTATGATCTGTAGTGAAATCTTGCTGTTTCATCCGCATAGTGAACGGATCTAGCAAGCTTTGGTCTGATAAGAGACGTTCTGGTGATTATCCCCTGCAGAGAAATTAACTTGTTCACATGTTTTGACTGTAAAGATCTAGGAGTTAGGTTATGCGAGGCAAAAGCACCCTTAAAGCTTAATTTCCAGCCATTGGAAAACCCTGTTAGGCTCAGGCCATCGTTTGTGACTTGAAAAAACACATCAGTTTGAATCAGCTGCTGAATGGCAAACTCAGCAGGAGGAATGAAGTTGTGTGGCTCGTACAGCAGCCCTTGCCAAAACCTTCTGTCAAAATCCCTTAGGTCATCGAGCGAGATGGTTAGTCTGTGTGCCAGCAGCACACAGCAGTCGTCACCTTCGTCGTTGGTGTGTGATGCTATGTCGCAGGAAAATTTGATTTTGTCAGGTGAGCTGTTGTGGTTGAAGTTTTCAAGCTCTGCGTTGTGGATAAGAACAGCTTGTATTTGCGACTTGTAGTCGTTGTACTCATCGAGAAAGTCTGTAAATCTTCTGGCTCTGTCGTTGAAGATAGAATCGTAGTTTTCGGCCATTTGAACGGAGGTGCTGTGATTGTCAGAAACTGAGCGCGCTGTGGGTTTGTTCTTAGTTTTTGTTTGTTTGTTATCTCCAGAAGCGTTTGAGTCAATCTGTGATCCTCAGAGCTGTTCACTCTTTAACAGTACTAATTACGGCGAACAAGAGCCCAGATATAATTCATGTTGTTTTAAAAAAAAAGAACATGTAAACAATTAAAAAAAAGCAGGCAAATAAACGTTTGTTTGTTGTGATTAAAAAAAAAAAAAAATGAAAGCGTTGTGTGAAAATTTAAAAACTTTTTTTGCTGTACAGAAAAAATCCGCTTGGTAAGAAGAGCGGAGAAAAGCCATTATATTTCCTAATTGAGAAGCGGCGGCTGGCAGCAGACTGTCGGAGCTGGTCATGTGGTCGTGCGGAGGCTGTGTATGGAGACGGGGTAAGGACAGTGGCTATACAGTGTATACAAACAGTGACTATACAGTGTAGGAGACAGTGCCTATACAGTGTATACAACAGTCCCTATACAGTGTATACAACAGTGCCTATACAGTGTATACAACAGTCCCTATACAGTGTATATAACAGTCCCTATACAGTGTATACAACAGTCCCTGTACAGTGTATACAACAGTCCCTATACAGTGTATACAAACAGCAGGAAGACACACGGCCTCTTGCATCGACCGCTGCAAGGCTCATGAGCCTCCAAGACGCACCCCCTCTCGCATCGACCACTCTATTTCGCTGAAGCACACTAGGTTAAATATAAATAGGTTGAATATATATTAAAGATAAAAAGGAAAAAAAATATATACACACATATGCTTAGAAAAATGTTCAATTTTTTTTGACAAATTTTTAAATTTAATCGTTCTTGGCAGTTTCCTTGAAGGAGATGGCAGCTTCTTCGTTCATGGCAGAGATGATGGTGACCATCAAGTCCTTACCTTCGTCGAAAGCAGTTTGTAAGTTGTCACCTAATTCACCTTCTGGGGCCTTGACGTCGTCCTTGGTGTCACCGTCCATGTCCATTAAGGACAAGAAACCGTCATCAATGTCTAATAATTGGTATTCGTTTCTCTTGACAACTGGGACTTCCATGTTGTGGGTGGATGGAGATAAATCTTCAACCTTCTTACCAGTGAAAATATCAGTGGCGACCAAGTGAACCTTGGCGTGACCGTGCTTACCGGTCTTGGAGGTGGACATATCGATAATTTTACATGGTCTACCTTTGATGACAACGAAACCGTTCTTTCTCAAGGCGGAACATTGCATTGGGTAGGTAGCGGAGGAACCGGCATCAGCGGTTTCGAAAACGTGTTCTTCGTCAGCCATTATGAGTGTGGGTGTTTTAAAATGTGAATAGTAAAATACTTTCTTGGTTTGCTGTTTTAAGCCTCTCTTGTGATCTGCTGCTCGAAAATATCATCAAACAGCAGGAGAAAAAAAAAAAAAAAGGCTCCTCGAGTGATTCCTCAAGATGAGTTCCACGATACCCAATGTTTAAATAAGAGCAGGGAATCTTAGTCTCGAAAAGGTGGGCGGTGGCCAGCCAAAAGAAAAATTTTCCATCGCCTGGCATCCAACTCCTGTGTGCGCGAAGCAAGGGGTGTTGCCGAGGAAGAAAAAATTTTCATCGTGCTGCTGGCGAACGAACAGGAGGAGACTCGAAGAGAAGGCAGAAAAAATTTTCCAGCAGCTTTTTTTTTTTTTTTTTACTTCTTTTGGACACTTTTCTGCCGTAGCGTGGTGCGTGGCGTTCTAAGCAGGGCTTTCCCTTTTGGGCGGTGGGAAAAAAAGAAACGTTTGGCGCGAGGAGCCGTTTATCGGTGCCGTGTAGCGCAGCAGTCACGGGACGGGGCCTGGTCCGCACAGTTCTCTCTGAAGTCCGCAGTGTGTGAATGTTCGTGCTCTGAAACGAGTTTTTTGGATCGAGCGAGAAAGCACCGCAGCATTTCAAGTGCGAAAGCCTCTGTGTGTTTTTCAGGTCCTAAAATCTCTGTACATTCTTTTCAGGCCCTAAAGTCTCTGTATATTTTTCAGGCCATACAATATGTACTAATTTTTCAAATCATAAAATCTTTATTTATCAATTTGTTTATTTAATTTATTTGTATGTATGTTTGTTTGTTTGTTTGATTTTTTTTTTTTAATTCAGTTTCATACTTTTATTTTAAACTATCTGGATTTTAGGTTTTAAAATTTGATCAAGATGCACAAACCTTTGTAATATCTCCCTCAAATCTTTATTCCAGCTTTTTCTTTTTTTTTTTTTAATTTGCTCCCAGCAGCAAAGAACCTTCTTCTTCTTCTCCCTCTAGAGCAGCAACCAGACAACCAGAACACTCATTCTCTACCTGTATCTGCCTGTTAATCTCGCGTAGCTTTCAGCAACACTCTGCACGCATTTGAAGCTTTCATGCACACAACCGCACAACGTAGATAAACCAGACACATAAACAGCAAATGGACACGCAAAGCAACAAGCCCAAGGCGCTTGCTTCTATTTTTAAACTAAACAAACATAACAAAAGTCTTAAGGCCGGGATTGCGATCATCATCACAGCATGCCTAGCGCTGCTATTACTGGCCAGCGACACCCTATCAGTTCTTACAGAAACTGCCTACTACACACCAGATTTCTCCAAAACACCCCAGGTTGAGTACTACGATCTAAACGACTACAAGGGTGACAAGGAAGGCTGGAGAACAAACGACCGTGTTGTTTTCTGTGTTCCTTTGAGAGACGCTGCAGCCCATCTACCAAGATTCTTTTCTCTGCTAGGGAAAATGAGCTATCCACACAGCCAAATTGATCTGACTTTCCTTGTCTCTGACTCCAAGGACAACACCTTGGGTGTCTTGAAAGATGAACTTAACAACCTACAGCAAAACAAAGACAAATCCAAAAGATTTGGTAACATAGAAATCTACGAGAAAGATTTTGGCCAAGTAATAGGCCAATCCTTTTCGGACAGACACGGGTTTGCTGCACAGGGCCCTAGAAGAAAGTTAATGGCCAGAGCCAGAAACTGGCTAGGCTCCGTAGCCTTGAAGCCATACCACTCCTGGGTCTACTGGAGAGACGTTGATGTTGAGATTTTGCCCGACACCATTTTAGAAGACTTGATCCATCACGACAAAGACGTCATAGTGCCTAATGTGTGGAGACCTTTGCCTGACTGGCTAGGAAACATCCAGCCTTATGACTTGAACTCCTGGAAGGAAAGTGATGCTGGTGTGCAGCTGGCCGATTCCCTGGGCGAAGACGCTGTCATTGTTGAAGGGTACCCAGAGTATGCCACTTGGAGACCGCACCTGGCCTACATGAGAGACCCGAGCGGTGATCCTGAGGTTGAAGTTGAGCTAGATGGGATTGGTGGTGTTTCGATCATGGCAAAAGCCAAGGTTTTCAGAGCCGGTTCTCACTACCCTGCGTTTTCTTTCAAAAAACACGCTGAAACTGAAGCTTTCGGTAAACTTTCCAGAACAATGGGTTTCTCTGTGGTAGGCTTGCCTAATTATGTAGTGTGGCACATTTACGAGCCGTCCAGTGACGATTTGAAGCACATGGAATGGATGGCTGAAGAAGAAGAAAGAATCAACGAGGAAAACAAAATCAAGGAGTTCTATGAAAGAACATGGGAACTGGGCTTTGAAGACATGAGAGCCTCCTGGGAGAAAGACTTCCACAACATCCTGAAAAACGTTGATCACACAAAGCTGCAAGACAAAAATAAACTGAAATTCTCTGTTGACTGGGAAGATAACGATGGCGACTACGACCAGGAAGTACAAGATGACTCAAACGCCAACGGCAACGATGGCTCTTTTGACGAATCAAAAGAGCCTGTTCAAGAATTGCTTGCTGAGCAAGAAAAGAAGAAGGAAGAATTGTTGAATTAAATTGTAGAAATAGAAAAGTATGTAGACTCGCTGTGTTGTTTGTGATGCAAAGAGTTTTTTTTTTCCCCAGTCATGGGGGGTTGGCTTCAGCATGCAAGCCTGTTAAAACTGTTAACATTATAGATTCATTTCCTGGTCTTCTTTTTTGTTTATTGGTTTTTACTGTTTTTTTTTTGTTTGTTTTGTTGAGTTCTCTGTGCTTTCTGGCAGTCCATGAATGTTTAGATGATTTAAGCCGCAGGCCCCAATCAGCAGTTGCTGATTAATACAAAGGTTGGCTCCTTGTTAACTCCTACGTTGATTCTTAGTCGCGCAGCACAACGTGATGCCAAAACATGTTGAATGGAAAAAAAAAAATTAAAATCAATAAATAAATTAATCACGGTGGCAAAAAAAAAAAAATAAAATTTAAAATCTGTAATAAAATGCGAATTCTTTTTTTTTTTTAAAATATGATACAAATCCATTTAAATTTTTAAAAGTTTAAAAAAACAGTTAACTTTTGATGTTCAGTGAATGACTTGATTTGTTTTAGAATCACAAGATTCAGTCAGAACATTTAGCAAAGTGATGCTTCTTAATTATCGATATTTGTATATAGAGAAAACAATTGTAACAACCCAAAATATACTGAACCCTCCCGAAAGATAATTCGTATCTTTGCACATACGTATCTTTTTATTCGCCTGAAACTTTAAAATGCAAATCAAATTCAAAGATTTCAAAAAAAACATCCACACACTTGAGTGCCAGCCTGAAGAAAGCATTGCAGACGTCAAAACAAAGCTAATAGACCTTTTGAAGTTGGACCCATCGAGTGTTGAAATCAAATTGATTTTCTCTGGGTCTATTCTGAAAGATGCTAACACTGTTGCCGACAGCAAATTAGTTAACGATAGTGTTTTGTCATTTCTAGTCAAAAAGGTCACAAAGAAAAGCAAGCCTGTGGCCAAAGAAACTGAGCCTGTTAAGGTTGTTGATCCTGTAGTAGAAAGCAGTGCTCCTGTTGAGCCAGAAACCACCAGCCAGCAACCCCAAGAAGCTGCTCCACCAGCTGCTGCTGAGCAGGAAGACCCGGCTTTCCAGCAATCTAAGCAAATCATCATGGAACTAGGATACACAGAACAACAAGCCCAAGCTGCGTTAAGAATGTCTAACGGAAACGCTGACAGAGCCTGCGAAATATTAATGAGCGGGCTGCTAACTGAAGAACAAATACAATTTGGTGGAGCCAACGAAGACGGCGTATCTGCTGAACAGAATGAGGATGAAGATGGCGACGAAGATTTGTTTGCTGCTGCTGCCAATGCCGCTGAAGGCAACTCTAGTGCCGGTGGGCTGGGCGCAGATGGCAACCAAATCACTCTAACAATGGAAGATCTTATCAACTTAAGACAAATTGCCAGTGGTGATGTTTCCCAATTGCCAACGTTTTTAGAAAAAATGTCTTCTAGACTGCCTCAATTCAAGGAAATCATACAAGCCAACCCAGAAATGTTTTTGTCCATGCTATTAGAAAGCTTGCAAAACGAAGGCTCAGGCTTGGGAGGTGGCATCATGTCAGGCGAAGGTGCAGGCTTTGGTGGTATTTCAGACGAGCAGCAAGAAGGCTTGAGATCCTTGATGGGCAACCCAGCTTTTGCTGAGAGCATACAGAAGTTCGCTGGTTTCTTGCAGCAAAGCAACACCAACCCCCAAGAGCTGATGAGACAGATGCAGGAACCAGGATTTGACCCAACATCTCTACCAGGCTACGCTGACTTTGCCAGAGACCTGGGAAGCAACCCAGAATTCAAAAATATGATGATGGACATGATGAGCAATCCAGAAATGCTGCAAGACATGCTTAGAGCCCAGCAGCAAGCATCTGGCGGGAGCTTGCTAGGCGATATGAATAGCAGTGGCCTGCAAAGACCTAGAGACCCGTTTGCCGAGCTGGAAACTGGCCTATCTGAACAAGAAAAACAGGCTGTTGATAGACTATGTGAACTAGGCTTTGAGAGAATCCTGGTCATCCAGATATATTTGGCCTGTGACAAGAACGAGGAAATTGCGGCCAATATGTTGTTTACTGAATACGCTGATTAGTCAGGCTTATATATAATAATACAGTTAATGCGTTGATTGTTTCCTTTTCTCTGAGCATAGAGAAAGGAGACTCTTAGAAGACTCTGCCTGGCCATCGTCTCGTCGTGGCTGTCTCCTGCTAGCACGTGCTCTGTCTCCGAAGACAACAACAGCAGAGCTGCGCTACCAAGGCCTTTCTATCACGTGCGCTCTGTCTCGGAACACAACAACAGCAGAGCTGCGCTACCAAGGCCTTTGTATAACGTGCGCTCTGTCGCCGGCTCTGTCCCTAGTTTCCGATATATGCGGATCGGGCTCAAAGATCCAGCGAGAAAGCATGAAAAAAAAAAAAAAAGCGCACTGTTAAGGTGCTCCTGAAGCTCTGAGCCAACAGAATGTCTCAATGGATGCTGCCAAAAACAGCAAGTTGAAAAATCTGGAAAAAAAATGAAAATTTTTCTTGTTGTGAATAATTCGGTTATTCATTTTCTGTTTTTTTATAGAAATGCAATGCGAAATAATTTAAATCAACAGTTATATATTAGTGGACAATGTTGGATGATGTTTTTCGTTGCTAATATATGTTTATTAAAACTTATTTTTTGCTTTCTTCTTTACCCTACTTACTTTGATTTCAAAAAAAAAAAAAAGAACAAGAAAACCAAGATTTAGAATTTAAACTAAACTCAAACAAATAACAACCCAAGAATACATAAAAATGGCTAAAGGTGAAGGTTCTGCTAAGAAAGGTGCTACTCTATTCAAGACTAGATGTTTGCAATGTCACACCACTGAAGAAGGTGGTGCCAACAAGGTTGGTCCAAATTTGCACGGTATTTTCACCAGAAAGGCCGGTGAATACTCTGGTTTCTCTTACACTGACGCTTTAGTTGGTAAGGGTGTTGAATGGAACAAGGACACCATGAACGAATGGTTAGAAAACCCAAAGAAGTACATCCCAGGTACCAAGATGGCTTTCGCTGGTTTAAAGAAGGAAAAGGACAGAGCCGATTTAATTGCTTACTTAGTCAAGTCTACTAAATAAACACAATGAATCACTTTGCGCATTCTTCTACAAAAACGACCAACTCATTTAACCGCTGTGCTACTCGCCCAGTTAAATGAAACTTATTTATTCTGTTCAATGTATTGAAGAGGCCTTTGTTTTCCTTGCTTCCTGCTCTATTCTACACTCATATATCTGTTGCTCTATTTGGCAGAAGTGAATTTTCGAAAGAAACAAGGCAAAAACACTTTTCAACTATACATTCTATGTACATATTTATTAATCTAATGACATGAAATAAATGAAAAAAAAGAAACACACATTTATATACTTTTACTGTTTAATCCAAAACATAAAAAAAACTATCAATTAATTTATACAAAAAAGAAAAAAAAATAGCTGTTCACTAAGCAGTCTTGTCCTTCTCTTCTTCTTTTAATTTCTTCAGCGCTTGGTTCAAAACATTGCTTTGCGATTCACCATCAGTATCCACAATAGGCACACTAATAGCCTTTTTCAGACTGCTGTCACCTAAGTGCAAAATAGGTTCGTCATCTTCGTCTTCATCCTCGTCATCAACCAATAAACTCTCGTGGTGTAGACTCTGAATCTGGCCAATACCTCGTAACTCGTTTAATAAACCTGACTTGCCAACTCCAGAGTAGGTTCTCTTTTTCAACTCAGTCTTAGTTTTAATTTCTTTTTCGTACTTAGACTTATTCTTCCCACTTAGCAAATGTCCCAAAGATTTTTGAGGCTCTCTTTGATTCCAGTTCAAAGATCTTCTTATGCTGTCTATAAATTCTGTTTTTTTGGCCTCAACGGTTGGGAACGAGTATTCACTGGCTCTTATATACACTTTGTCTCCTTTGAAAAATTCCAATCTGTTTTTACCATCAAAGGAACACCAGGCAGTCGATCTGGAATCTTTTGGAACTTTAATGGTTAAGATCATTGAGTCAGGCAATATAATAGGTCTAAATGAAAGGGTGTGTGGGCAAATCGGAGTGATAACTACTGCGTTTACTTCTGGGTAAACCAAAGATCCTCCTGCGGATAGAGAGTAAGCAGTGGAGCCTGTTGGAGTAGCAATAATCAAACCGTCTGCTTGCGCAACTGTTAGAAGTGATCCATTTCCGTAAACTTCTAAGTTTGAGATGAAAGGTGACGGACCTCTGTCTATTACCAGCTCGTTTAATACCTGTCTTTCAATAATCTCGCCATTGCTTTCTCTAACAACTATACACGACAATCTCATTCTCAATTTAGTGGTAATTTTCTTTGTGAATAGCTTTTCCAAACTTTTATCGTAGGTTTCAAACTCAAAATTGGTTAAGAATCCTAAAGATCCTAAAGAAAATGACATTACTGGTGGCACGTTTTTCTGGAACATGTTTGAAACATACAAAACAGTACCGTCACCACCAAGGGTAATAACCAGATCTATCAAGTTGTTATGTTTTTCTATAAAATCTAAGTCATAGTATCTTATTCTTTTTTTATTCTTATCAAACTCTTCAGTTTTATGGCAGCTTTTTTTCAAGATCTCATCAACTTCTAGGTTTTCGTTTTTGTAAAACATCTTTTCTTCCAAGTAGACGTTGACATTTTTGTAGTTTAGTAAAATATGCTCAACTAGTTCTGAGGTAATAAAAATCAAACTGTCGTCATAGTGTTTAGTTACTATTAAAATGTTTTGAATTTGCAATCTAAATTTGGTGTTAAACAAGTCCTTATTCAGCATTCTAACGCCATGAGCTGTTTTATTCAATTGGTTATGAGATTTAGTTCTGTTGTAGAGATTGCTTTGCTCCATTCTTTTAGCCAGATCATCGTTGACAGCATTGTCTGCAAAGTCTTTGCTTGACTTAGTGCTGTTTTCTTGACTTGGATCATTGCTGTAAGTTGTGCTGTCTTCGTCGTTGTCACAGTCAACATTTTCTTTGTTGTTTTTGTTGAAACTGATGTTTTGAATGTTGTTGACCATGGAGCTGCTGTTGCTGCCACTGGAATTGTCGTTCACAGAGGTGCTGTTGGTGTTGAGTTTGTCTATCATACTGAAAATTTCAGAGCCTGAAGTGTTAAACCTGTAATGCTGTGGTCTGTGTGGTGTTGTACCACCACCATTGGTTGTCACTGGAGGCGAGGCTAGCGGAGATTTCATCTTGGTATGGCTGGAGGGGTGAGACTGCTTGGAAAAGGAGAAATAGTCTTTTTCGTGGCTTGGCAACGGAGTAAGCTTGGGACCAGTTTGTGGAGTGGACTTTGCACTGGCAATGTAGCTGCCGTCGTAGTACTCCTCGTCTTCTTCGTCATCCTCTTGGTCGTTCTCATGGATAATGTTGTGGGCCTGCTGGATTACATTGTGCAGTTCTTGTGTAACATACTCGACTTCTGTGTCTAGTCTCTGGATGTTTGGTCTCTGGCCATTAAAGCTCTTGGGTGTTGTGTTGGACGACATTGCTTGGTGGTTTTTTCTCTTTTTTAATACATTAATTTAAATAAATAAATAAATAAAAAATGCGGTTTCAAAGCTGAAAGACACAACTGTAAACGAAAGATCATCGAACGCACTGAGAAATTGAACGTTCGCCAGAAGTGATGCCAATAGCAGGAGCAAAAGATTGCAATCCGCTAAACTCTCAGTCAAGTATGCTGTTATCAAACAACACAAAATGAAGTCTCCATAAATGACGTTTATATTTATATGTAGATGCATGCACCAATGTGTAGGAACGTAGGTGTGATTTTAAAGGGAATTGCGAAGCTTTCATCCGATCACGCTAGCATCATGGCACAGTTTTTTTTTTTTTTTTTTTTTTTTGGCAGGTTAGCAGGGTAGCAAGCATTAAGGCGCAAATAACTGCGAGAAGTATGTGCGGGGGTAAGTCCGAAAAGAGAGAAAACAGGTTTGAACTCCGAAAAAGCATAAATGTTTTGATGTCATGTGTTTGTATATCCGAGCGCATAATGTGCGTTGAATGTGCAAAACCAGCTTCAAATCTTCTACCTCGGGAGCGCTGCCGCTGTTCACGCGTATCGAGCAGAATTTGTTCAAGCGCATAATAAGCAAATGGGGCATTGACTGGGCAGGTATGTTCATCGGCAAGCACTGATTTTCCAGTGAAGCAAGCATAACCAAAACAAACATCAAACCTTGATACAGTACCTGCACAAAATGTCTGAAGGTGTTGAGTACGTTTATTCTGCTTTATTTAATCATCTGGACAACGATCAAAGTGCGTTCACAGGAAAATGCTCTCTGCTGGACGTTTTGAACAACACGCAGTACACCACGCTGCAGCAGTGTAAGCAAGCTTTGTACGATTTTTACCTCAAGTACTTTGATAAGTTGAGCGACATAACTTTTGCACTCAATGTTGTTGTTGAGAACCAAAACGAAAAAACTGTTTATTTTAAGGACCTGAAAGTTAAAGGCGAAATCAAAGACCAGGAGATATCCAGTTTGATCAGAGAAAACGAGGTTTTGAAAGATGTTTTCGTTTCTAGTGTTCAAAGAGACAATCACAGTGTTGTTTTTAGAAAGTACGAGAAAGTTTTTTCACTGCATGGTTTTAACATCAAAAGCTCAGCGGCACCTTCCACCGGCATGCCAGCATCCAAGCCACTTCTGGTAGCCAAGCCTGAGATCAAAGAAGAAAGCACAGAAGCAGTAAGCTCAAGCAAGTCTGAAACTCCAACTATCAGCAAAAAGGAAGAGCAAAGCGACACAGCTTTAGTGGAAAATAAAGCAGAGGGTCAGCCGAAAAAGGAATGGGCTGCCCCTAAAGCCAAGCAAAGGGGCATCGAATCGATGTTCAAAAGAAGAACCAAGACTGAGGAAAAGCCGGCTGTGGTTAAAAAGGAGGAAGAGCCTGCAAAGGCCAGTTTGTCCAAAGAGAAAAAACTGGAAGACAGGTTCCAGTTCATGAGCAAAACACTGATTGGTAAGAGAAAAGAGGAGGACAGCAAGCGTGAGGAGGAAAGAGTGAAGATCATCAAAGAGCGTTTGAACAACATAGGGAAAATTGCGCCTGTCATCAGCAAACGACAAAGGACTGACGAGCAAGGGCCTGCGCCAGCTGCTAAGAAGGTGAAAAAAGAGGCTGTGGAAATGAAAGACATCTTTGACTCAGACTCGGAAAACGGCGAGGCCACCGCTGAAAAAGAAGACTGCTTGGCCCCTGAGGCGTCTGAGAGCTCTGTGATTGCGTGCTCGGAGCGAAAAGAGAACAATGTAAGCATGTCGATGGCTTCGGACTCCACTGGCTTCATAGACCTTGTCCTGAACAACAACGTTGCTGCCAAAAGCAAGCCTGCCATGGTGCTTGAGTCTGACTCCCAGGACTCGTCGTCTGATGGCGAGTAGCGCCTACTTATCACGTGCCTGCCTGCGCTACCAAGCTGCACTTCAGAAACGCGTCACGAGCCTCTTTTTCTCTTTCCAGCCAAAAAGAAAATTTTTCCCGTGCGCCGCTGTCTGCTGCGTCTACGAGCAAAAAGCGCTTGGTTCACTCCCTTACAATTGTTGGTTGTAAGAATCCACCTTTTTTTTTTTTTTTGCTGGAGCTTATAAAATCAGAGTCTTGCAGTGTCCTGGGTTTTTTTTTACATTTATTTGATAGATTGACTGTCAGGCTACATTAATATTGAAGACATTTTAAATTTCAGAGTGCACTTCGTTGAAGCTGAGTTGGGTTTTTACAACATGTAGCATGCGAATGTGAAGTACTTAGCACAAATTTTTTTTCTCTTAAGGGAGAATGATTGTAAGAATGGGACATTGTTGCAAACAAAAAAAAAAAAATTTTTATTTGGCATTTAGTTCTGTTTATTAATCTTTTTACACTTATATGTTAAACAATTAAATGTAAGACCAAAAAACAAAAAACACTTATTAAACCACGACCTTTTTTTTTTCCTATTTATCGCCAATATCTCCTTGTTGCCACTTTTGACCTGCAAGAATATCACTAGATTTATAAAATTTTAAAAAAAATATATAAAAAAAAAGACCACGAATACCTTCAGATTTCAGTTGAGCTATCTTCACGAATCTGTTCATTAATAAGCATTTAATAAATACACATTTTTTCACCCAACTTTGACTATTAACAACGTCAATCTTCATTTTAATACTTATTGAAAAATACTATTAAAAAGTAAACCGAACAAAAACCTTAATAAAATAAAATAAATAAATAAAAATGTCTGAATTGTGTCCTGTTTACGCTCCTTTCTTCGGTGCTATTGGTTGTGCCAGTGCTATCATATTCACCTCTTTCGGTGCCGCCTACGGTACTGCTAAATCTGGTGTTGGTATTTGTGCAACCTGTGTTTTGAGACCTGATTTGTTATTCAAGAACATTGTTCCTGTTATTATGGCTGGTATTATTGCCATTTACGGTTTAGTCGTTTCTGTTTTGGTCTGTTATTCTTTGGGCCAAAAGCAAGCTTTATACACTGGTTTCATCCAATTAGGTGCTGGTCTTTCCGTTGGTTTGTCTGGTTTAGCTGCTGGTTTTGCCATTGGTATCGTTGGTGATGCTGGTGTCAGAGGTACTTCCCAACAACCTAGATTATTCGTTGGTATGATTTTGATTTTAATTTTTGCTGAAGTTTTAGGTTTATACGGTTTGATTGTTGCTTTATTGTTGAATTCCAGAGCTACTCAGGACGTTATCTGTTAAACTTATTAGCTTGTTTTTTACGTTCGTGCAACCTCCATTCGCATGTACTTTCAGCCAATGAGCGTATATATGTATATATATAAAAAAATAAAATAAATTAAAAGTTATACAAACTAACGACGAATATAGATCATATATACTTTGTTGAAGCATTGGCTTCAGTTAACAAGTCATTATATATATTGTTTAAAACTTGGAGGTGATTTTTAACATATTTCTAATCACCTCAGGAATAGACTCAGCTTGACCACTTTTTTTATACTCTTTTACAACAGCCTTCAAATATTTTTGCAAATTGACTTCTTCTTCGTACTTGAAATTTAAGTCTGTTGTGTGCTTCAGCACTTGATATAAGCTGCTTTTTAAAGCAATCAAGTTGAAATTGATTTCAGACGTTTTTATTAATTTGTCAACCACTGGGTTCAGGTAATACAAAACAAGCAGAAGCTTAAATTCATTTTTCAAATGCTCAAACTTTAACAATTCTGCTACGTAAGTTAGTACTTTGTTGTAAACGCCAATGGCTGCTTCATGGTCGCTTGTTAAATTGTCAATCTGGCAAATAGAAGTTTCCAGCTCTTTAACTATTTGAAAAACAACAAATGCCTGTTTCAGCAGGTTGTTCATGTTTTTATATTCTTCAACAAATAGCATATAAGGATCTTTTTCAGCAATCGTATTCTTGTCCAAGCTTAAAAATCTTTTAAAGTTGCATTCCAATATAATATCACATTTATCTACAAGCAAAAATAAAACATCACTCTCAGTGTCTGTTTTTTTATAGCTTTCTTCGTTCTCATATTCCAAAGCTTTTGTCAGAATTGAAAGACCGTTCAACATTGACTTGGTTCCTATGCAAGTCACAGCTTCCTCTGAAGAATTCGATACTTGCAGAGATATGTTATTTATCAATGCCAATCCCAATTTTATGTATAGTTTTTTGCAATTTTGAACCATTCTTAGCTTACTGAATATACCAATCAAATATTCTACATCGTTATTATTCATACTGATCAAAGCATCATTCTCAAACATCACAAATTTGTCTGTAATCTTTTCAATATATTTTCTCTTTTTTGATAGCGGTAAACTGGACTGCAAAACAATTTTTATTATCACAGACATGTCATTCAAAGACATGAATGTATCATCAACTCTTTTCACCTCCAAAACAGTGTCTAACCAGGTATCATATAACAGAGTTATAAATTCGCTATCCAAAACCAAAATATTCAGGTTCAGTAATACTTCAATTAATGTTAAGCCAATTATGTTGTTTAAGTCTATTATAACAGTAATGTAGGTGATAATTTTTGAATGGTTTTTGTTAAAAATATCTGTATAAATGTTGTCAACCTCATCCTTGCCCTGTGATTTTTTCAGGTATTCGTCAACCAACGAAATTGATGGGATATAGAACATGAAAAAACTGAGAAAAACAGGACCCCAGTGTCTTTCTTGATCGTCCAAAATATCTTTAATTTTCATAATATCAGACTCATTTCCATTCAGAATGCCAGCAAGTACATAAAACAGAGGATGAACGCTTTCTTGGGTGTTTGAATTTTCACCAGTAATGTGCAAATAAAACTCACTAGCAAGTGTTTTCCAGCGTTTTAAACTGTTTTCCTGCTTAAAATCTTGACTGGTGTAGTTTATGGGATAGCTGTCAATCAATTCTAGAAGCACCTTGTAAAGGCTTGTGTCATGCTCGCTATGCTTTTCTAAATCTATAAAATTGCTCAAAATTTCTTTTGCTTGTGCTAGCTTTCCTAGAGTAACCGCTTTTATAACAAATTTCCACATTTCCTCAATTGTTTCGTACGTTTGCTTCACTTCGTGGTCTGGTGTAATTAAATTGATAAACTGTGCCATGTACTGGATGCTGTTTAAGTCAGAGTAGTAGTAAGACAACAAAAAGCAAAGAATAATGCTATTTAAAGATTCAACATTTGCGCCAATATTTCCGTGGTGTGCAATTTTTTCGTATAAAGACAGCAGCAAACTCCCATCAACATCTTTGCTGCTTTGATCAAGCACCGAGGTGGCTGCAATCAATTCTCTGTAAAGGTCCCTGTTATCACTAATTGTTTCCAGTGACATGATGCTTCTGGTGAGTTATTAGTAGATTGTGACTTGTCTTATTCTTTTTGGGTTTACTATTATCCATATATTTTTTTAACAGAATTCAGTAAGAGGTTCATTCATTGATATATTTGAAGGAATGATATAAGAAATGAACAGTTTTCACAGCGCTAACATTAAACTTTATATCAAAAAAAAAAAAAAAGAAACAAGGAGCAGAAGGTAAGAAAAAAAAAACAAAAAATTTTCTGGTTATTTGTGTAGCGTATGTCATCGGATATAAATGTATTCATCACGTGTTTTGCACGTGTTTTTTTTTTTTTTTGAAGAGCACAACAAAATTTTTTTTTTTCTTTTTTTGTTTTTTATGATTTGTAGTTTCTTTTTTCTTTGTTACCTGTTTAAGGTATAAGAAAGTGATCATATATTGAATTTTTTTTTTTTTTCTATAATAAATAATATAAACAATTTAAAAATCTATTAAAAGCACTTAAAGTTTGTCAACAAAAGAAGCATTTGATACTACATTTTCAAATGATGTTCAAACAAAAAATAAAATAAGATGTCATAACCCAAAACAAACAACAATTATATACCTCTATACCCGTGCAGTTTAACAGCAACACCAGCTGTTAATAAATATACCTAGAAAGCTTTTTATTTTCCTGCAAAAAAAAAAAAAAAAAAAAAAACAACTGGCAGGATGAGCAACAACACATCCTTGGATATTATCAAATCGATTAAGCAGAATACTAAATCAAACAAAGATTTGGACATCATTATTGCCCTACTGAATAACAATCAGGCCGTTTATTTTCCAGATAAAGAGTATTTCTGTTTGGAGCATATCATAAATAGAATCAACTTAGCTAGTAATAACGATAGTTCAGCAGGTTTTATCAACAATGAAAACTTATACAAAATTATAGATCTTATTTGTGTCTCAAACAACAGCAGAAATTTTAACACCTTATTGAAGAATCTAAAAATAGGCAATATACTGTTCAATTTAAACTACAACAATTCAGCTCTTGTCAACCTAATCAATGACACCCTGTTAAAGCATATTATTCAAAGAAACGTTATAATATCAGAAGTAACTTCCGAAAAGTTCATAATCAAGTTTTTAAACTGTTTTATAAAGCAAAATGACTTTGCCTCAACTGAAAGTTTTATTTTGAGCTTATCTGAAATCATTCCTTTTAAAAACTATATTTCCAACTACGAAATTTTTTTCAAGCTATTAAAAACAAATATAGTTAAAATTAAGAAAATTATTGAAAATGAGTTTTTTTTTAATGAAAAGCTTTTGAATTTCAATTTGCATACATTTATCGAGCATATGAAAAAAACTGATTTTACTGAAGATGTGTTATTGATATCAGCTTTTGATTTGATTTCCAATGGTTATTTACAAAAAACTGATAAGTTTGGTAAGGAAATTTTGGACACTGCATTTAACAAATTTATTGAAATAAGCTCAGATAAGAGCTTTGTTTACATGAAGTGTTTGGAAATAATCAATAGCAACTTAGAATTGAAAAAATTGAACGACGTACCTAAATTTGAAAGTTTAGAGCTCTTCATCAATGATGAAGACACTTTTGAGTCTCTGGCTAGCAATGAAAAAGCTATGGTTTTAACTGTCTCCATGAGCAATAATATAGAAGTGGGATACAAATATTATGAAAAAATTGTCGCAATATTAAACAACTGTGATGAAGCTAACACCCTTTTATTTGAAAATTTACTTCAGTGCTTTGTTGACTATAAAGAGCTTGAAGTGTTGATAAACTATTTTATAGAAAAAAAAATCAATTTTGTTATTGAAAAGACTGAATACTCAGAACTGTTTAGTAAGCAAATTCACAACTTAACTGGTTATCAGCTTTATGAGCTGTTGTCCAAAAATGAATCAGACAGCATGAAAAATGTAATTATAAGAGGTATGTCAAATGTAAACACCATAACGTTTATTCAAAACAATAAAAAGCTTCAAGATTGGTTAAAAGAATCAATTTTTGAGCATAGCAGCTTTTATAATTGGGAATCAATGTACCATCTACTAGATTTGTATAGTACCTCTATAATTCCAAACATTTCTTCGGAAGTAGAAATCATTGAATCTTATGAGAATGAGCTAAACAAGTTGATTTTAAATGAGAATAAAAATGTCGAATTGAAAAATCATTTTTACTACTTTGCTGTTCTAAAAACATTTGAAATTTCTATAGAGTATAACACAAGCATTTCTAAAATAGATGTTTTGATTGAAAATTTTGTTAAAAACGTCAAAGACTTTAATGTAATTATCAAGTTTTTTACAAAATTTATCACAATTATTAACAATTTTGAAAAGACAGATTTATTCATTGAAATCTTTTTCAAGAATAATGACAACTTAAGTATCTTTGTCGAAAAGATTATTTCTAATTCAAGCAGTGATATTTGGGAAGAAGAACATTTTGTTTCAAACTTAACCAAAAAAATTATAAGTAATATTAATGAAAAAAAGCATTTTAAAATTTTTGAGTTAATTGAATTGATTCCTTTAGAATGTTTCAGCAAATTTGAAAGAAGTTTGATTTTGGAATATTGCTACAGCAACTTTAACGACCAAGGTGTTGTCAACAAATTTCTTTCTTTGCCAACATTTAAAACTTCTCTAGAATTATATGAGAACTTTGAAAAATTGATCAATAAATCAAATGAGATTTGGTTTTCAAAAATTTGGGCTAACTATATTAACAATATAAATGACACTGCCTGTTTTGAATATGTGGAAAAAGTTTTGAAACTGTTGATATCCAAAAATAAAAAAGAGTATGACAATAAAGTATTGTCCTTAACTATGAAAATCATTAAATCATGTCAAAAAATTCCAAAACTAGAAGTTTTAATTTCTGAGTTAACCAAAAAAACTGTCACCATATTAATTAAAGACTTGAAAGCTGAAAAGCTTCCATTTATTTTTGACCTTTATCAAATTAATAAAAACAATGAAGAATTAAACAACAAAATTGTTCAAATGTTTGAAACAAAATTGGACAAATCAGAAACTGCTGAAGTATACTTTAATTTGTATGCTGCCTACTGTATCATTACAAATAAGGATTTCTACTACTTTGCCCCAATATTTTTCAAACTTGACAAAAAATTTGAAGCTTCATTTAAAGGAATTGATCTATATTTAGAGCAGCAAACCTCTACTGATCTTTTAGCATTTTTGAAAGCATTAGTAAATGATTTTTCTAGTGAATATGGATTTTCCCAACTTCAAATTATTAAAAAAATTATGCATTCCCTGAATAAAGACGAAAATGAATTAGAGTACTCAAAGTTGTTTGCCAATTTGTTAAACCAGCTTCACTATCACATTTATTTAGTTGATGTTGAGTTTTTAGATTTGTTAAGTAACATTGTGATCACTAAAAGTTGGATCTTAAAACAGTATAATTTAGAAATGATAGTTCCGTTTTTAATTAAAACCATATCTCACAATAACCAAAATTCTGAGATCATGTTAAAATCGTTGAAAGTAGTTTCTGATTTTATTAACTACCAGCAATACAAACTTTTGAGAAGAACTCACTTAATTAACAGTTTCATTGTTTTCTGCATGGACTTTATTTTGCAAATGCAATGCTCAGATGTTGAAGATTTGTACAAAAGTTTGAACAGATTGATTATGAACTACATTGATCCAATAAACATTATTAATACAAGTTCATCTGGTCAAGATAGTTTAAAATCCCACGTTTTAGCTTACAAGCAAGAATTGAGAAAGTTTATTTATCCGATTTTGATGAGTTACATCAATTCACTTTGTGGGAACTATGTTTCAAATGATGTTACCATTAAAATGGTTAATAGTTTTAGAAGTGGCTTAAAGCTAGCAATGTATGCTATTTTTGATTTGTTGATTAAAGAGAATCTAAATCTTTTATACAACTTACTGGATTACAATGGAAAGCTGTATTTCAAAAAATTATACAAAGATTATGAAAATGAAGGTAAATGGGAAGAAAACTAAACCATTCCAAGTGCTCTTCCAAATCTATATAAAATGTTATGTATTGTCTCTATAGTATTCTCATTAAATTTAAATTGATTAGCTCCTTCGCCATCCAGTTGTATAATTTGGTCATGTTCAAATTTGATTAAATCTTTTTTGGTTATCAGCCCAATAGTTTTGTAGCTATCCTCTACAAAAACCAATTTTGGAGACAAATTATTAAAAATATCATGAATTAATAAAATGTTGTCTTCTTTCCTTATAAACATTACTGATTTAATAACGTAATCCATATGTTTTAAATTACTTAGTTTTACTCGTGTTTCGCTTACATTATTTAATACCAAATGTTCCAAAAGTTGCCTGTATACATAGCATACAATCTTTTTGTCCTTGTTAACTATTGGGAATCCAGAAAATTTGTTATTTTGTAATATAATTCTTAATTCGTTTATTGTAATGTTTTCGTTCAGAGATACTATTTCAGTAGTCATAATATCATCAGCAACTATTTTTTCTCCTCTTATATCTTTTGACAGCCGTATAGGTGGTTCATCTTCCAAAAATGGAAACTTGTTAAACAAACACATATCTTCTGCAATACCTTTTCCATTGTCAAACTTGTCCATAATAAGTCTTGTTATACCAATAGTAACCATTGTTGGAACAATGTGGTTAAAAGCACCTGTTAGCTCAAAGATAATAACAACACAAGCTATAGTTAAGTGTGTCATACCGGTTAGTGCTGCTGCTGCCCCTAAAACTGCATAAGAGCCTTCAACTATCGTGCCTGGTTTTAAAGAAAACATTTTAACTATTACTATCGACAGTAATCTACCAAATAAAGCACCTATAGACATAGAAGGAATAAATATACCACATGGTAGTTTGCATCCGTATGAAACAGCAACTAGCAAAAACCTTGTTACCAGCGCGTAAGCCAGTGATGAGCAAATGATAAAAGTCGCCCACCAGCTATGGCTGGTCTCATTGGTCACTTTGCACAAATCATGATCCCAAATCGAGTTTTCTTTATCATTAGATAATGAACACTCATGAAATAGCACTTTCATTGATTCTGTCATATCAAGTTTTAAAAAGGAATTGAAATACGATAGTAAAAAAGTTAAAACTGTTAAAACAAAAATTTCCAGTTGCAAGTTTTTACTAAAATACAAATTTCTAAAATTGATCCAGAAAATATTCATTTTTTTCATCAGAATACCATAGAAACCACCAAATATTCCAATGACAATGAACACAGGTATTTCTCCTAGTCTCCAGTTTTCTGTATATCTGACTTCAAATTGAACAACCTCACCATTTCTAAAAGGGTTGATAATTTTTAAAATTGTGATTCCCACCATTGTAATAAAATAGCATTTCCACATTGCTGTGATGTTAAATTTGATATAATTAGAGCACAGCTCTTCAAAAATAAAGAGCACGCCACCAATAGGAGCAGCAAAAGCCAAGGCCACTCCACCAGCGGCACCAGCTAACATGTACTCAGAAAGTTGATAGAAGTTTTGGGTAGTTGAAGAATTTAATCTTGAATTGCTCTTAATGTTTCTTGAATTTTTACTAGCGTTTGATGTGACTGGTGCTGGATGATGCAAACGAGAGCTGTTGTGGTTAGAATTACTAACAACAGAAGATGAAGATTTAGTAGATTTCATTAAAGAATGCGGATTGGCAGCTATTACTTCATCATCAAAACTTGTATTACCCTTTTGAGAAGAAATGTCGTCAATTATATCAGCATTCAAATCGGCGTTTCCATTTTTATAGCTAAAAGCTTTGTTCATAAACTCGCTCACCAGTACACCGACTGAGGTTGCATAATGCACACTAGGGCCTTCTTTTCCTACATTAATCCCAGAAGCAATTGTCAATGGTAAAGCAATGCATTTTACTAAAGTGGTTTTTAAAGAATAAAAATCAGCGTTGTATTGAAATCCTCTTAAAGCCATTTTTATTTCAGGTATCCCACCACCAGCAGCAAAAGGAGCATACTTGAAAATTAGAATGCCAGCCAAAGTCGAGTAAAGAATAGACAAAAAGCCGTATATGAAAAATCCAATAAAAGGTGATGAATAATCTTGCCAGTGGCCATCAATCACACATTGTTCTTCAATGAACTCTCTAGGAACTCCTGGGCTTCCGGAATATTTTTTACTGCAGCAGTATGATTTATTCAAGACCCAATTAGATTTACAATACCCCATTTTGACATTATTCAAGTATTCAGTTAGTATTTGCAAGACAGAAGCAATGATTCCTATGGATATACCAATAAAAAGCAATGTCAAGAATGGTTTCCAGATAGTGTAGTACTTCAATTTGATGTATATTTTTTTCCAAAAGTTGGATGAGGAAAATTTCTTGTAAAAAATTGGAGAAGAATTCCCAACTCTGTCCTGCTGCACTAATAAATCACCGGTTCTTGATTCTTCATCATTTATCAATGTTTCATGATATTCGTCAACACCATTTAATTCATATTGAAAATCATCAATGTAAGCTTGGTTGTCCTTCAATCTTTCGTTGTTCAAATCAATAGTTTTAAACTTATAAAAGTTGTTTCCCTGTGTATTTGGTGATTTTGCCGGATTACCACTTATCGTTTTAAAAGTAGCTGTACTTTCTTGCCTTTTTATCATCTTGAAACGGCTGCTTCTCGGTATTTATTTTTTAATTTATTTATATATAACAGTTTGAAAAAAGTAAATATAGATATAAAAAAATAATTCAGCTGTAAAAATAAATTGGAGAAGTTGTATTTGGACTTTATATTCTTTTTTTTTAAAATTTTAAATCTAATATTTAATGAAACTTTTAATCTGTTCTATAAACACCAAAATGATAAATAAAAAATTTAAAAAAAAAAAAAATAAAAAAAAAAAAAAAACCAAACATAAAATTTTTGAATATACAAGAAAATAGATAAAAGCTTGACCAAACATTGCAATATTAAGTCCGTGCAAACGTTGCATTGATACATAGCATATCAGGCGTTGATCATGAATACATCCTTGAATAATGATTTGTTTACTTCTATAAACGCAGAAGTATCATTTGTTTCTATAATGACACCTCTTTTAACTCTATAATAAAAGCCTGTAACTTTATTGGTGTACTTAAAAGATGGAGTATGCCTATAAGTCCAATCTTCAGTATGAATTTCTTCGTAAGCTTTTGAAGAATTTGCAATATTTTTCATTCTGCAAATATTGTAAACTTCTTTAAAATTAACTTTATCAGGGTTCAAAGTATAAATTTTGGGTTCCCTAGCAACCTCTCTGTTTTGGGTTGAGAATAAGCTTTTAAAGCCGTTTGTTAAGATGTCTACAAACTGCTCTGGCTTTGACAATGCGTTGTTGGTCAAAACTTTGATGTTGTCAATTTTGGAACGGACACTGTTAACATCACTTTCTTCGCTGAATTCTTCCAAAGAATCTGTGTTCTTGCTATTGCCCTCTGTTTCTAATACGGTTTTTAATTTTGGTCTCATAAGTTTGCTGAACTCCTTTAAGTTTGAATCTATAAGCATTGTTCCATGATGGTATGATTTATTTAAAGCAATTTTAAATGCAGAGCCAGAAACTTTAAAGCCGTTGCATGTTATGTCTCCTCTTTCATTTAATCCTAAAAAGCTCTTGTTATTGCTGCTGATTTCCATTGGAATATCTACAAGAGCCCTTTCATTTCTATTCAGATACGTGTTGACTAAGTTGACAATGAAAGTGTTAAAAAACTTTTGGTCAAACTCATTTCTTGATGTAAGATATGAATAGTTTACATTCCCCAAGTCATGTATGACAGTTCCTCCTCCTGAATATCTTCTGACTAAGTCATATTCGCCTCCGTTTTTTTTCAACAAAGGAGATTTTAAATTGACTTCTTTGAAAGGATTTTGGTTTTTACCAAACACACACGTTTTGCCATTTATATAAAGCATCAATCTTTGGCTTTCAAAAGGCAGCGAGAGATTTTTTTTATCAATAGGAGTGTTTCTAAAAATGAAATCTTCCATCGACAAATTATAAATGGGATCTTTTGACTTTGAGACTATACAAAATCGTTCTTTAGATTTAATCAAATTGATAAAGTGTTCAGGGTTTTCAATGTCGTGTAAAAATGTTTTTGGCATCGAATGGAACGTATCTGGTGTTGGTGAGCCAAAAAAATCGTTTATTTCTTTATTGATATCGTCCAATTCGCTGGTTTGATGTAAATTTTCATTTGCTGACATTGTTTGGTGTTTCAAATCTGTCATAAACATTTCTGCATACATGTCATTCAAATCATTTACTTCTGGAGATTCGCTGGCATTGTTTTTCATGTCAGAAAACGGAGTATTTTTAAGACTGAATGGGTTTGCAGCCCATTTTGCCGATGATGTTGAAAAGTGTTTGGCAGCAATGTTGCTTATAGAGGATTTATATCTCAGCATTTCTTTTTGGTGCCTTTTTATTTGTTCTCTATGTATTGTTTCTACTTGATTATTTAAAATAACCAACCCTGGAAGTCTAAAATAGGTTTAATTTCAGTTTTTTCAATATTTTTTTTTTTCTTTTTTGCTTTCATAATTTTTCAGAAAAAAGAAAAAAAAAAACCATATTGCAAATTAAACATGAAAAAGAAGTAAACATGAAAGCCAACTCTCTTTTTTTTTTTTGAAACTTTAGGTTTTTTAAAATCGATAAATTTATGTCGGCCCTTGATTTATTGCATATTGTTGATGTCCATTAATTTGGCAATCATTATAGTATTTCACAGTTAAAAACCCACAAATCAATATCATAAGAAAACATTTATCAAAAAATAAATTTATTTCAAATCTTTACTGCAAAAATACCTTTTTTTTTTATTTATTTTTGTTTGATTTAAAAAAGAAGTGCAAGTAATCATTTGCATTATGAATATGGAAATCTACGACATTCACTACCATTTGGCACAGGTGAAAGCTCTAATTGAGAACAAGGAGCATGAGTTTGAAATTAATGAAAGTTTAGATCCACTGCAGCTTCAGCAAAACATTGAAAAATTCCTGGATAATATTTTTTGTGGACTTCTTGACCAAAATGAAACAGCAAACAGCTCTTATTTCTTTTTTAATACGTTTTTACAAGCATTAATGTTTATTGAGGAAGTTATGTTCATTAACAAGATTAATGCGCAAAAGTCAAATAGCATAATGATTGATTACATTGCTGACAGAGACAAGATATACGAAGATTTGATTTACTATACAAGACATACGATGTTTTATTCTAGCAGCCGCAATATTCACTTTAAAATAGTTAATTTTTTGAGGATATTGTTTTTAAAAGAGCCTGCTATGTTTGAACAATTTATAGTAAAAACCTTCAATATGGGTATGCAAAACAACGATCCGCTGCAAATTTTTGAGCTGGGATTACAAAACAACTACTTTTTCCAAAAAATTAGTTATTTTCAGCACGCCATTAAATTGCAGCTTTTTGTTTACATAAACAAGTCTTCTTTTGTAAAGAAAAAAATACTGGATTATTTTTTAACTGATAGAACAAAAAATGAAAGCAGTCTTCTTCAAAACAGATTAGAAAACATATTTAATAATAGTTTTGATCAAGAATCTGTGGATTTTATGTTTGATGTTTTTTTTGAAGCTTTAATTTTTAACCCAATACTGGCAAATTACAGCAATGAGACTCTCATACCTTTTTTCAACACTTTAATTACCGAATTTGATAAATATTTCAGCATGCAATCGGAATTAGACAACCTACATTTAAATTTTGATTATTTGTATGTTAATTCTAAAGAGTTCAAAGACACCTACGAAAGCTGGTTTAATATATTGGGATTTTTTAAATGTCTTTTGTACAATAAAAATGAAAAAATAACTTTTGCTAAAAAAACTTTTTTCAAAAAATTTAAAAGTTTAATTAATACAATGTATAGCAAATATTATCAGCAAAATTATCCTGATTTCAAAGTAAATATGATAGAATTGAAAAAGTCTCATCTGGAATTAAAATTGCATCATTTAGTTGATAGTAATAGCTGTCCCCAAAATGAGTTAATTAAGGCAACACTTGAGTCTAAAATCGGAAAAATGAATTTAAACCCGGAGCATGACAAAGAAAGGTTTTTGAAACAGTATAATTTTGATAATTTAATCTTCGTTACTGGTTTGACTTCGCTAGTGGTGGAAACTCCTTTTTTAAATCCTTTTAGTGAAATAAGTGGTCTTTCAAAAAACCTCCATCTTCAATTACAATTCAATGAATATTTAATACTACTGTGTTTTGGAAATATGAATGCTATTAATTTTAAAACTTTGATAACTGAATTTTACCAGCGATTAAATATTTGTACCCCGTTAATAAGTCACGATGATTCAAACAGTCAAAATTTGTTCAAGCAGCATTTCAAAAAGTTGTATCAGTCAAATTTCCTCGTATCTTTTAATGAAAATAATGGCCCGGAAAGCAAAAAACCTGTCAAATGGAATTCATTGTTAAGTAACTGGAAAAAATGCTATGAAAAGAATAATTATAAAGATTTTTACATACACTTAAACCAAAAGAAGAATAAAAAATTAACCAGTAGTAGTCTGAGATATGATCAATCTATTAAAGAGTATGTATACATATTGTAAACGATTCTCCAATAATTTGGCAGTTCATATCCTTGTTTTTTTGCAAAATGGCAAACAACTATTAACTATTCCTTAAAATTAACCATACCAAGCATTATAAAAATGTATTAAAATAATAATAAAATGTAACTTTTTTACTTTTATTTTAATAAAATAACTTATGGTTTCGTGGTCTAGTAGGTTATGGCATCTGCTTAACACGCAGAACGTCCCCAGTTCGATCCTGGGCGAAATCATTATTTTTTTTTTTTTTAGTTTTATACCTACAAAAAAATTTGATGGCTTATTACTACGGCTAATTTTTTTCTTTTTGGTTTTTTTTTTATTATTTTTTTTAAAAAAAATTAATATATCTTATGATAATTGTTTATTCTTCTTCGTTGTCGTCCATTGATAAGTGAAAGTAATCTTCATCATTAATCAAATTGGCATCTTGAATAGTACCCAAATCACCAGGGGTCATTAAAATAGTGTTGCTGTTTGATCTTGGAGATCCAGGTACACTAAATGGTTTGCCAACTCTGTAAGATTTACCTTCATTTTCAGTTGAAGAAAATCCTTCATTATTGAAGCCGTCTGGATAGTATGCTCTTCTCAAAGCTAAGCTTCTGGCTTTAACGTATTCTAAGCCCATTCTTTTCCAGTCTAATAGCTCAGAAAGTCTTTCGTTTCTATTTCTTTGGTTGATTCTTTGTCTTCTAGATTTCTGGCAGAAATCAAACATCATGTTTGTTAATTGTTCAATGCTTTCATTTCCACTTTTGTATCGTCTATCAACAACGTAAATTCCATACAGCTCGGATTGTTCTGCTTCAATTAATTCCTCCATGTAAGCCCCAAAACCTGATAAGTTTGTAGTTATTGAAGGAATACCCATAACTGTACATTCAGCTGGTGTGTATCCCCAAGGCTCGTAATAAGAAGGGAAAACACCCAAGTGGCATCCTCTCACAAATTCCTCGTATTCCATTGGCAATAAAGGATTTTGAGAGTTTAAAAACTCAGGATGGAAAATTACTTTTACTTTGTCATGATCATGATTAAAAAGCTGAGTTCTTCTTAAATTGGCCAAAACAGGATCTTTATCTGAATCAACCATGTTGTGGGTTACAACAGAAGGCAACTCATGCTCTTTGTTTTTCAGAGGTAAAATCTTCTTCTTTAAGTAAATTTTTTCGTTATCATCCAAAAGCTCCTTAAGACTTTCTGGAAAGCTGTTGTTGTTCAATAGGTGTTGCAACAGTTTTTCTTCGATGTTTTTGGAAACTTCATGCACTCCAGTTTCTAAAGACTTAACCAAAGTGTGGTTTTGCAAACTTTGAATGTTAAATGAGTTAGTTTTTGCAGGCATAATCATAAAAGCAACAACTGTTATTGGGGAGTTGATAGATTGAAGCTTGTGGTTCAATCTTGCAAGACTTTCAATGAAAATGTCTACACCTTTGTTTTTAAACTCATATCTTCCAGCTATAAAAAAATATAAAGTATTATCTATATCAATACTTTTTAAATGACCAACAAAGTGGCCTTTTATAAATTCTTGAATTTTAAATTTGCTTTTTTGATGCAAATTTTGAAATTCGTGAACAGCCTGAAATTTGGTTACGTTAATACCATTTGGTAAAATTCCATCTGGCTTTCTGGCAAGCAAATGTTCAGCTTCAAGGGCTGTAATTTGGGACACAGTCGTAAAGACATCAGCACTATGGGCCGATGCTCTTTCAATGCAGTATCTGTGATAAATACCTCTAATTCCTGCTTCTTTGTCACAATCAAATTTATCTAGATTGTTGTAAAAATCAATATCATTACCAAACTCATCTTTACCTGCACACAAGTATCTTCCCAAGAGAGTTGCATGAGTTGTGAAAATTGTTACTACATCTAGTTTTCGTTTTCTTATTATTGGTAAGCACACACCAGCAAGCCATTCGTGGCAGTGGGTAACAATTGCGTGCTTTTGTTGATCAGAGTAAACGACTTCACCCAAAAACCAGGTTACCAAATAGCCTAAAATAATAGCATCATTAGTTTCAAAATCCGAATCCGGTGATGGGATCCCGCTTGAAACCCATAAGTCTTTTTTCCAATCATTCAGGTATTGATTTCTGACACTGTCAAGGTCAAAAAGTATACATTTAGGAGAGCCTTCGATCAGCCACTTGCAGTAAAAGATCCCGACGCCTCTATCCCTCATTTTCAAAATTGCTTCTTTGACTGAATAATCGTCGTCGTTTTCTTTTGAGCATTGGTTGTGTAAAATATCATAATCTAAGTGTATTTCTTCAACTTCAACCTCGTATTTTTCTCTATTTAAAAGGCCAATACAGTGGTACCTGTCGGGGCCATACTCTTTGACTGTGATAGGAGCTTTTGTTTTTAGTACTGAATAAATTCCTCCTACTTTGTTACATACTTCAGTGCTGACTTCAAACAGCAAATGATTAGTTAGTTCTCTGCTCATGTTCAATAAAAATTAAAGTTACTATGCTTTTTTTAGGATTGAGTTCTTTTCTTTCCTTTTTTTTTTGGTTGTTTTGTTAGTGTACACTTTTAAGCAAATAAGTAGATAAATAAATGAATAAAATTTGGATTTTGAAATATATTGTTGATATAAGTTACTTATTATAAAATTTTATAAGTAAAGGTCCCAGATGGAAATTAAAAAGAATATATTTGTAATAATCGCTTTCTATCGTTTATCTTGATTATTTATTTATATCTATATTTAGCTATATTTAGTTATCTGCAGATATCCGTTAATTGAAAGATGCTGATGAACACAAATGATAATTCAAAAAAACAAAAAAGAATGATACTTGTTGTTTCAAGTGGTTTGGTTGTTAATATGTTTATGTTACCTTGTTCAAAAAAAAAAAAAAAGTTAAGAGCTGATCATTCAACAACAATGGTTGTGAAATTTGCAAGAGAATCTGTAAAAAAAAATGCAGAATGAAAAAAAAAACTAGCACAAGTAGTGGCACTTATATAGAAAAGGCAGTATGTAAACAAACACCTTAATAATTGAAAAACTGCCAATTGAACAAAAACGCACGCTCTAACTAAAGGGGGAGGGGAGCTCTCCTTTATTGGAACTGTTATCTTTGCAGGTTTAAAAGTGGTTGCGGGAAAAAATGTGGGGAAAACCTCAATTTTTGGTTGGTTTTTTTTTTTTTCTTCAGTTGATTAAAAATGGTTGTGAGAGTAGCGATTGTGCATATATTATTTTTGTTGTATCATCAAAAAAGCATAGAAGGCCCTCTAGATTTTAATTTTCTGTAGCTCGATAAATGACTGAACACGCTGAATAAGCAAATGTTTGATTAATGAACTAAAGGAATGATTAGTTAAAGCCAGCCGGATCGGGCAGCTGAAAAGAAAAAGGGGATCTTCTTCAGCCAAAGACTTCGTATGGGCGCTGCCTCTAGTCTCTGTGTGCACAAGGGCAGTGCGCTTATGCTGTGTACACGCTCCGCCGCAGCAAACGTGTCTGTTGCTGCCTAAGCCATGATGCTAGCTAACCGATTATTATCCTTTTTGCTGCTCTATTGCATGAGCATGCACACAATGCTTGTGTTTGAAACTTGAAACCAAACAAAGGAACACGCCAGGTAATTTTGCTGCCACTGCTCAGTCCCTTATGCAGTGCTGCGCATTGTTGTGATTCAAAAAGTAAACAAAAAAATCCTTATCCAAGCAGGAAAATACGCGTAAAGAAACGCTGACTAGCGGTACACAGCAGCTGCCCCCTGCGAAAATAAAAGCAGCAGCAGCTCCCCTTTAACTCATGACTTTTTTTTTCTTTTTTTCTAAAATTGATAGCATCAAATGAAAAACTGGATGGACTAAAGCTTTTTTCCCAATAGCCTCATTAGGATGCTGCTGCTTTCATCTTCTTCCTTGTGCTCAGAGGCTATTAGTTCCGGCCATAGATGGTCCTCAACTGTAAATTGCTCGTTGAAATCGTGGATCATTTCGTAGTCTCCTATGAAAACGGGTTCATTGCCAGCTCCATTCTCCCTGAAAATGCCAGGCAATCCCAACGGCTTTCTTGTGTTTGGGTGCAGCGCTTTTCTGTACCATAATTTCTTGTGTTCCTCATCGGTTCCCAGGTCGCATAGCTCCAGCAAGTCTTCTGATATGTCTTCCTGAGCCAAAAGTATCGTTATAAGCTTGTTGGTTCTGGAGACCATGTGGCGATCCATGCTGGCTAGCGAAGTGCAGATTTTGAACTTGTAGCTTTTTATGGTTTCCGCATCACGTGCTTTTGGCTCAAACTCGCTTAGTAATTCGTTTGCTAGATCGTCGTTGTCGATGTCCAAGCTGTCCAAGTTGGCCAATAAAGCGTCAATGTCGTCATCTAGGTTGTCTGAGTTGTCTGAGTAGGGTTCTTCGATTTCCTTGTTGGCTTTAGAGATTTCTTTTTGGTCTATTAAATGCGATGATTCAGCTTGCTCCTCTTTGTCTTCTACTTGGTTTTCCTCCTCTTCTAGATGAGCTTGTTCCTCTGGTTTGTTCTTTTTTTTGTCATGCTCTGTAACTTCTTTGTTTTCTTTTTTATGCTCTTCTACGTCTTCATCCTTTACTTCATCTTCGCCTTCTTCGGCTTTTTCTTCTACGTCTTCATCCTTTACTTCATCTTCGCCTTCTTCGGCTTTTTCTTCTACGTCTTTGTCCTCTAATTGAGTTCTATGCTTTTCTTTATAATCTTTTTCTTTTGCTTGTTCTTCTTCACCAACATCAACTCCTTTTTTCAAAGTTTCTTCGTCTTCATAGTGCTCTTCCTCATCTTTTGTTTCTTCTGGTTTGTCAAAATTATCTTCTTCATGTGCTTCTTCTGTTTCTTCTCCCTGGTTTGTTTCCTCTTTGTTTTCACCTTCATCGTCTTCTGTTTCCTTTATTTTTTTGTTTGCTTTAATTTTCTCTTCTTTTTCTTCTTTCTCCTGATTGTCTGTTGAAAAGCTTTTTTCCTGGTTTTGTTTTGCACTTTGAATTTTCTCATCCTCTTCAGTCTTCATAATCAATGGTTCCTCAAGCTGACCACTACCTTCATCGCACTTGTGTTCATCAGTGGTTTTCAAGGGATGATTAATTGAATTAGCATGTTTCTTCTTAGAGCTCGTTTCATCAACACTCTGTGGTAAAGCGTCATTCTGGCCAAGTGTAGTATCATCATTTAATAAGTCAGCTACTGCTTTTGGTTCTTCTCGTTGATCTTTAGCATCAATCAAAACCTCAGATTTTAAATTTAAATTTGCATTATTTATTTTTTTCTTTGCTGCCTTGTCGTCATCTAAAGCTAATTTTATTTCATCATTTTCATCAACCTCCTTAGTGCTGTTAGTAGCTGTGGTATTTTTTAAACTGTCACTGTCACTTTTTCCATCATTCTTGTGAAAAGACAAGCCCTTAACAATCTGCTCATTCATATCATCAGCGGCTATCATGTTTGATTCAGTTTGCATAACAGTTTTATCTTTTTCGGTACCAGAATCAGGCAATAAATTGTCATTCACTGGCGGATTCAAAGTTAATTGTTTTTCTTTTGAGTTCATTTCCAATACATTGCTTCTGCTACTATCAGTAGCTCCTTTTTGAATCGTTTCAACAGAATCGTTTTCATTATTTGATCCCATAATATGAGTTTCTAATTTGTCAGAGATGAAGCTTGAGTCCTCAACAACGCTACCTTCTTGTTTATCAAAATTGTAATCAGCTTTTGGTTGTGCTTCTTTTTTATTTACACCATCTTTTTCATTGACATTAAGGCCGCTGTCACTACGCACTAACTCTAAATCCAAGCTGGTTTCATCTACAGCCACAATTTTGGTTTCTTCAGCCTTAGCTCTACTGCTATCATCTTCTGACTCATTTGATCTTTCAATATCATGGTCCAAACCTTCATTTAGGTTTTCTATTTCAGCGCCAGAATCATTTTCTGGAGAATCCATATATTCTTTCAAATCACCAATAACATCTTCTAGATGAAAACTTTTTCTTTTAGAATTAAGATTGCTTACAGCTTCTTTCAAAGAAAAAAAATCAACTTCTTTAGAATCACTCATCTTTGGGGGGTTTTTTGGGTTTTTCTTATAGTCGCAATTGTTGAATCATCTGCAGATGTAATATCTGTTAAATAATTTAAATATCTGATTTAAAAAACATAATGAATATTTTTCTACGTGTCTTAGTTGAGCCCACTTTCCCGCTAGTTTTAGAAAGATATAAATTTAAACTTTGAACAAAAAAAAAAAAAAAAAAATTAAAATTAAAATTATAAGATAAAAAAAATTAAAATCTAACAGCTTATCAACTAATTCTCATTAATGATTGATATTGCTATAAAGTTTGTCGATTGGCTATCAATTGTTTAATAAAAATAATATATATAAAAATGGTATAAAGAAAAAAAAAAAAAAAGTCAAGATAAATAATTAGTTTATGAAAGGAAAACTAGAGAACAAAAAAACAAAAAAATAATAAAAATGGCAATAAATTTACTCTTGCATGATAACATCCTCGTCTTCTTCTTGGATTCTGGAAGCAATTCTCTTGGCAGGAGCATAAGTATAGTTGCCAATAGCAGCATTAACGTCATTTTTTGGAATCGAGTAGTAAGGACCGTTGTTTTCGCTGTGAGACATTCCTTCAGCATCAGAATTAATAGCTTCTCTATCTTTGGAAACAGATCTGTTTAATTCTTTCAAGTAGTCAGCAGTGCCTGATTTTTGAATAACTGGTCTGCCACCTCTTTCTTCAGAAAATTGAGTCTTTTGGTATGAATCACCTCTTGCAAGATGTGGAAATGAGTCATTACGCTTAATGGCAATATCCTCACCCAAGGAATTGTTGATTTTTGCTTCAACGTCGTCAGAATCGTTAGTTTTTAAGCTCATTTTAGAGTTGTGTGTGGTAATAAGATCATCGGTTATAGGATCAGTTGAGCTTACTAGGGAGTTAGAGTGGTGTGGCGTTAGACCAAAGTCGCTTGATTTTTCGCTCTCTAGTCTCTTTTTCTGCTTTTGCAACATCTCAAGTCTTTTGTGCTCAAACTCTTGATCATGGTTTTCTACAGGATTCAAGCTGATATTGTTCGCATCGTATTCGTCCATCAAACATCCTGCTGCCTCGAGATCAGATACTTTGGTGTAATAGTATGCGTCTTCTTGCTGCTTATTGGATTTTATGTTTTGGGTTGATGGTACCCTTTTCTGCGAAAGCAAGTATGCTCTGGTGGCAGCTTCTTTAGCTGATGTTTGTGGTGATAATTCGTTACCGTCGGTTTCATAGTTTCTTACAGAAAGACCTACTAAGGATGGATGGCTGTTGATGATAGTGTCGACCATTGTTGATAATGTGTATATGTGTGTTGTGTGGTTTTTGGGGTGTTTTTTGTTTTTTGTTACTTTTCTTAAAGCAAAAAAAGCTGTTTGGTTGTATTTATATGCGAAAAATGTTGACCTTTGGTTTTTTGAGTAACCCTTATTTTCTATTAATAGACTGCGTGCCACGCAATTAAAGATTCCTGTGTACGAAAAATCGTTTGTCCGATGAACGTCTCCATATAACGTACCGTTTTAGCTACGAAGTGCTTGTTGATGACTGCTTAAATATAAGATCCAAAACCTCCCTTAAAACACTGCCCTATATCACTTACACAATTTATTTTTTTTTTTTCCCACCATCACTGTTGCACAAAAAGACAGATTGTTTACACCTTTATCTCTCTTTGCTGATAGCGCATTTGTATCTCCGCTGATAGGCGGCTAAGTTTAAACAGTAAGCAAGCAGCAGAATGATTGTTTACTTTTTCGTGTCTTAATTCCCGAAACAAAAGTTTCTAATCAGGCACGTTTGCTTTCTTCGGGCAACTTTAAAATTAAATTATATCCGATGTTTTAAATCCGATGACGAGCACACTGAGAGCTAAGCATTAAATAAAAGCTGTAGTAAACAATGGAACAGCAGTAAAATATTCACACATCGAGCACTCAAGAGCTTATTTTTAGGTTTTAAATATACACACCCATCTTTAACTATTATTTGTTTTGCTTGGAACAAGAACCAAAACCAGAAAAATACAAGAGATTTTGAGCAGCTTGTGCAGACATATAACTGAGTTTTGTTCTTTCTTTATCCTGGATTGTAGTGCACACAAGATGGAGTCCAAGTTTTTTTTCAAAAGGCACGAAGGCCACCATACAGACAACAAAGATACACATAACTCTCACTATGCAAATATCAAGTATGGTGACAGGCTTTTTGTAGCTCTGATTTCGTACATGAGTGTGTGTTTGTTACTTAAGAAAATGCATAGCTACGGGTATTTGGGTAAAGTTTCAAAGAACAATTACAAGCTTCAGCAATTTGTTAACAAAGTAGTTCAATTTAACCCCATTTTGCATACATTCATCATTGTGATAATTTGCATTTTAAGCGGATTTTTTGATTTCCATATCACAAAAATGTCAGTTTATTTCAAAAAATTAGCTAGGCTTTCTTATGTTCTAACAATAACTAACCTTTTTTTGGTCATTCCAAGAAGCAATTTTTTCATATTCATGACTTATTTAGACTCAATAAAGCTGCATGTTTGGCTGTCTATTTTTATTTTAGCTCTCTCAACCATTCACAGTCTGCTTTTTATTGCCAAATGGCTATTTCAAGGTGTTTTGTTAAAAAAGCTGTTCAAAGTACAAAATTTTGTTGGTTTAATTATTTTTGTTAAAACTTTAGTTTTACTGGTTTTAAGTTTAACCTCATATAGAAAGCAAAATTATGAAAACTTTTACATCATTCATCAAATTGCCATGTTTTCTTTTGTTGTTTTAACAATTATTCATGCAGACCCACAGATTTTGAATCCTTTTGGTTTGATTAATGTAGGGTTTTTATTGGTAATGATAGTTAATAAAATTATAAATAATGTTTCAAAATCAGAAGATCCTTTTGTAATTCAAGAAGTGAAACAATACGGTAGTTTAAAAAAAATTACATTTAAAAATTCCAAAATCAACAATTTAAATGATTACCATGTGTTAGATGATATGTTTTCTTTGAAAATGATACCAGGAACGCATGTAAGGCTTCATGAAGCAAGTATACTCACATGGCAATTTTGGTTGAAACCGTCACATCCTTTTACTTTGGTTAACAATCAGCAGCTAATTATAAAAAATAATGAATTTAGCAGGTTCTCTTCGTATTGCATGGCTGAAAACAGTCAGCTTGGTTTGGTTGGAATGTATTTTCCTAGCGATAAAATTCAGAGCTTGGTTGATAGTCTTAAAAATACCGAAAAAACTAATATAGTCTCTTTGGTTGCAGGTGGCAGTGGAATATCTTTTATTTTATCCATTTTAGTTTTTGCTCTAAAAATGAACTCTTCGAACATATTTTTTGTTTATTGGAGCATTAAAAACTTAGAAGATGCTTTTATTATAACAGATTTTTTGAGCGATTGTTTGCCTGAAAAACTTGTAGGCCGTTTAAACATTCAAATAAACATTACAGATTTCATTGAAACACCGGGTACGCTCATGCAAAAATCCATGTTAGAAGAAAAAAGTTCCATGCAGGGCGAACAAAGTGACTTTGATATTCACGTAAAATACAATATAAGGATTGATATGCCTGGTGTCATCCAAGATCAAGAACAAGCAATGGAAATTGAAAGCAGTGGGCAGTCAGCATCATGGTGTGTTTGCTGCGGTCCATTAGCTATGATTGATGAAACTAAACAAGCAGTTGATGCTTATAACGAAAGATTTGATGCCAGTTCTGGTAAACCACAAACAGACTTTGTCAGTGAAGAATATGAGTTTTAGACTGCATAGCAATATCAATTGTTGTTGTTCATAGCATAACAGCAAAATCTTCCTGTTGATAAGTGCATAAAAAAGAAAGTTGGGGTGAAGAATAGTGTTCGTACAAGCACCTTAACTAAATCTTTAAAACAAAAACACCAGTCAAATAGCACACTTTTTCATTTTTTTCTATTTATATTTTGCTGTAAGTATTGACTACAAGCCCTGCAACATACATATTTATATAGTGTTTTTTGAAAATACCTGATTGAAAAGTTTTTAACA
The DNA here is from genome assembly GCA_030573555.1 of Hanseniaspora hatyaiensis (nom. inval.). Lineage (NCBI taxonomy): Eukaryota > Fungi > Ascomycota > Saccharomycetes > Saccharomycodales > Saccharomycodaceae > Hanseniaspora > Hanseniaspora hatyaiensis (nom. inval.). The sequence continues at coordinate 102,125 of JAJMDM010000139.1, forward strand.
ATTGCACAGAGCAAATTATACCAATACAACACCGCCAATATCATAAATGTGAAAAAGAAAAAAACAAGCACATCATATCAATGTATATGTCAAAGCAACAATTTGTATATAAATAATTAGAACGGTTTCGTGGTCTAGTAGGTTATGGCATCTGCTTAACACGCAGAACGTCCCCAGTTCGATCCTGGGCGAAATCACTTTAATTATTTAAACATCAGCGGTGTAGCGCAGTGGAAGCGTAGTGGGCTCATAACCCATTGGTCGGTGGATCGAAACCACCCACCGCTATTTTTTTTTTTTTAATTTTGTTGTACGAATGATAATACTTTTCTTATCGCTGTATTAAATTAGTGTTGTAAAATATGTTTTTTTTTTTAAAAAAAATATATGCAATCCAGTAAACAAATGGTTTGAATTATAGAAAGATGTCAATAAAAGACAGTCCATGCACTATCCTTCTTTTTTTTTTTAATATATATAGACATGATAGATTTAGAACACACAGATTGTCTCATTACCACAAATGGTATGTTCATTATAGACAAAATCGTTAACAAAATTAAAAATACCGTTGACGAGAACGTGCCAGGTGGTGGTGGATTATTTTCCACCCTTGGCTCAACCATCGTTGCATCTTCAAACAACGAAAAGGTGGTTTACAGCAAAGATATTTTGTTGGGCAAAATTAAATTCATTATAGATTGTGGTTCTGACTTTCCATATGAAAAAATATGTCCAATTATTGATCCTTGGGGAGTAAACATAGTTTACAGAAAAGATGAGGGAAGGCTAACTACAAAAGGGTACAACGAGTATCATGGTGATTATAGATTGTTTAGATACGATACACCAAAACTTCAGATTCTGGCAGATGATATATCAGCTTTGAGTGAAAAAAATAAAAAAATTGGAATTATACATTTGATTTGCTCTCCAAAGAGATGTAAAGAGATTCTTGAGGGATTAAAAGATGAGGTAACTGATACATATTTATGCTATAACTATATCTGGGAACCTACGCCAGACATGTGCAAGCTTGAATATTTGCCTGATATATTGAATATTTTGGAGTCATATAGTAAAGATAAAGGATTCAACTTTGTTCTTTCTCCCAACAGTGAAGAATTTCTCCAGCTTGTAAATGGTGGTGAAGTCTTAATGGATCCGTCTTTAAGTTTGATTAAGAAAACTTTTTTAGAAAAAAAAGGCATGCTCTTTAAACGCCAAAGTCACCGTTTCATCCTTAGATGCGGCAAATTGGGCTGCTTGTACCCTCAAGACGATGGTACTTTTTCACATTTTCCTGCTTATCACGATGCAACCAGTAAAGAACATATCGTTGATGCGACTGGTTGTGGAAATTCTTTCTTAGGCGCTTTTGCAACGGCGTTAGTCTTGTCTGACTTTGATTACTCCCTCTCTTGTATTTTCGGAAATATTGCAAGTGGTATAGTATTAGAGCAAAAGGGATTTCCTTCTTACAAGGAATCAGTTGTTGGAGACAAAGCAGAGGTTTTGTGGAATGGGCTAAGTTTCTCTGAGAGACTTGACATATACAATAAAAAATATTTTTTCTAATCTATTTCTTCAGTTTTTCTAGTCTTTTTCTGATTTCTTCAGCGTGTGTTTTTGTTTCATCACTAGATGCTTGCTCTGCTAAATTAAATATTTCTTGAATATTTGATCTATTTGTTATATAATCAAATGCCGTTAGGGTAAACACGGTTTCTTCTGTTAAAGACTTTATGCTTTTGTTATTGGATTGTATGTTTTCCATTATTGAGCCTCTTAGATGTTAATTTTGTGTTTAAAATTTTATTTTTGGTTTTAAGTTAGCAAAAGAAATTTAATATCATAAAAAAGGCATTAAAAACAAGTGAACACACATACAATTTGGATTTTATTTTTATGGTTAGGCATTCAAAGTCAAAGTTTAAAACTTATCAACATTAAGAAACCAGCTGCCGTTAATAAAAAATATCGTTTCTAAATTTTTTTGCATTTTTAATTTTTTTTCTTTTTTAGAATGAAGTTTTTTTTTTTTTTTTTTTTTTGAGAAAAAGGCTGAGCTAAAAATACGTTCATCAATATAAATGCATATATATGTATATGTATATAAGAAGCCCATTAGTAGTGATAACAGTTTTGTTAACAAGTTGTTAATTGGGTAAAATCAATCAAGATAATTCTAAAAACTTACCAGTTCATCATATCAATAACTTAGCAATTTCTAAAGACAGCCTTAATATACATGTTACTATAATGAACGATTCGAAAGATATTAAAAGCTTTGATCAGTTGATAGGATCTACTCTGCAAATACACATCAAGCCCCTTGAGAAACACTACACCAAAAGAATTTTAGCGGGTATATTAACTGCTTCAGACGTTTCTATTAACATTCTTCTTGAGAATACACAAGAAACAATTGTGTATGAAGATGAACCGGAAAAAGAAGTCGTTAGAAGTCTAGGAATGATTTGCATACCATACGACACGATAGATAAAGTGGAAATGAAAACTTATGAATATAAAAAGCTTTAGTCAAGTCAGGATTTTGTAAATTTTCACTTTAAATTCTATATAGATTCATGTGTGTGTATATAAGTGGGTGTATACATACTTGCATCTTTCAATTAAACAGCATTGGTTTTTTTTTTTTAATAAAGAAGAGTATTTTATTTGTTTATTTGTTTATTTATTTGATTATTTATTTGTTTATGTATTTTTTTTGTTTTCTTCAGCTAACTACTTGAAGATGAGATGCCTGTTTCTTCAGTAAGTAACATGTCTTCACCAAACTGCTTTTGATACTTTTCAGGCAAATCTTCTAAAACACATATAATGTATTCTTTTTCCTGTATAAGGTTTTTGTCCTGTAATTCAACAAAATGTTTTTTTAAATATTTTATTAATTTTTCTTGATTTGCTAGTAGAATGTCACAAACGTTTTTAGGTTTATTTGGATTCGCAACAAAAACTTTAAAAACATGAAAGGCTTCTAGTTGCAAATTCTTTGAGTGGCCATTTAGCAATAGCATTATTAGTTTAAGGTTTTCTGGATCACTGATATAAGCAGTCATTAGCTGATTAAAGCTACGCCCCAAAATCATTGTTGAAAGTATTTTAAGAGACTGTCTTTTTGCAACGTAATCGCCGTGCTTCAACATGGTGTTAATTTTTTGAATAAAAATGTTTAGGTTATTTTTATTGTTGAAAAACTCATTGCATATCATTTTAGGATTTCTCAAAAACAACAAGTTTATGAGTAAAAAAGATTGAGTTGATATTTCAAATTGAGGTATCATACAGTTATCAAACAATTTCCAAACAACATCCGAGTCAGCATTTTGATTTATCACAAATCTTGAAAGCTGTTCAAATTTAATACATTCCTCCAAAATAGACCCTATAACCAAATAGTTTTCTATATTGCTATGAGCCATTTGCTTGAAATTTTCCAACAAAACAAGTAATAAAATAATAGAATCTGTTTTTGAGCTAATGAAATCAATGTAAACAAGTTTGTTGTCAACTAGTTTTCCGAACCCATTAGTGAAAATAGTACTTATATTTTTCCTGCTTTCAAAATCCAAAATCGAAAATTTTAGCAGCAATGAGTTCAATAAGTTGTATTTGAAAAACACAGAATAAATAACTTCTGAATTTGTTTTTTCATGTCTTAAAGCGTTTTTCAAATAATCTTGGCTATAATATATGTAATTTCCATTATTTGTGTCAATGCTGTTATCAAAATTTCTATTAGCAAACATGTTACCACTATTTCCGTTGGCATCATTATTTTCTAAAGAACCCCTTAGTGTGTTACTACTGCTACCTATGCTTCCACCAATACTGCTATTGTTACCGACAGAAGGCATATGCGTACTATTTCCGTTTTCGGTATGGATACTTTCTTCTAAAAGTATCTTTTTTAGAGCACTTAAAGATTTTGAAATGTCTTCAACATATCCGTTTATGTTTTCATGGTTGACTTCTCTATTTATTCCTGTACAAACTTCCAAGTTTTTAAACTCTATTCGACCTCCCATAACTGGAGACAATGGTGTGGTATTCATTTCAATAGTTAAATCATTCAAAGTATCAGACAGATGCTTTCTCTCTGTAGAAACATTTTTGTTGTATATAAAAGTATTGTCTATCTTGGTCAAGTTTTCATTGATTTTTGCAATATATTCAAAGCAAGTTTTGTTTCCATGAGTTGAAACAATCTGATTGTTCTTTTTTCCCCAAAATGACATCGTCTTATATTAATGTAGTAATCCGTATGGTTACAAAATTCAAGTATAAAAATTGTTGTGTTTTAGTTTTTTTGAGAATATTTTTAAAAGGAGAAACAAAGCAGTCAATATATTAGTAGTTAGATCAAGCCAAAAACTTGAAAAGAAATAACGTGTTTAAGTATTAATGAAGTGCAATAATGGTAGTTGGTTTTGATTATGTATGGATAGATCTTTTCTCTGAATTTATTTTTTTTTTACAATGCTAAAAAACAATCTTAGTTGACTATATATTTAAAAAAATTGTAACAATTTAAGAGTCTCATTCATTTAATCAATGGTGTGGCTTTCACAAACACAATCATATTCACAGCATTTGCAATGAAAAAGTTAAATTGGGGTTCCGTTGGTTTCTTAATCCAATTTTTTTTTTTTTTTCAAGTGGGTTATTAAAAATAGTAATATTTGTGTCTTCGGGCAATATTGGCTCTTAAAATGTTAATCAAAAGTAAAATTATTGGTTTTAGACTTGTTTTAAAATGTTTTGGTGCCAATACTGAAAACCACAGCCGTTCATTCTCAAATAAAAGTACATTTTTTTAATTAAAACTAGTTTTGATGTTATTTTTTGTTTACTGAAAAGCTGAAGTTTCTGCTTTGCTGATGTATCAGCATTTTCCAAGCTGTCAACTCTTCTTTTTAATATACACATGACTCTTTATCTTTCCAATTTTTGAGCGGATGAAAAAAAATTTCTTGGTCAACTAAGTGCAAATATTAAACTAATTAACAAAATAAAATAATTTAAAATGTACTCATTTATTTTTTTATACTGATGTTGCTGTTTAATAGCTGTCTTTCTCTTAGTAAAATTAGCTGATGTGTAAAGTGCCAAATCTGATATTTACACGTGACACGAGGATAAGAATTAGCTTTATGCTTTAGCAAACATTGTGTCGGATATATAATTGGAAGGCTTTTTTTTTTTTTAAAGGGAATAATGATGGCTATAGACAAAAACGAATGATCAATTTTTCTTTATTTTTATACTTTAATATCAATCCAGCCTTTCTATTTTTTTATAAGTAGATTGAGCAAGTTTATTACAAGTCTCATAATCATTTTGTTACTAACCCTTTATTAATCGTGTATTATTTGGAAAAATAGTCTTTTGAAATACATATATACATATATATATATACAAAAAGAAAGAATATATCAAAATGAGTTATTTATTCTAAGAATTCAAATAGCCTCTGTTATTTAAATTAACACCATATAGCAACATAAATAGTTACTCTAAAATCCACGGCAACCCTTTTTCTTCATAATGACTAGCAAATCCTCTAATAGCAACAAAAGAATTGAAAAAGATTTAAGAAAGCTTTATAAATCAGGAAAATTCAAACTATTTTTACCTGATGACTCCAACATCAATAACGTACATGTGGAATTCAAAGCCCCGGAAGATTCTTTATACAAAGATTCCTATTACAGACTCAACTTTACAATTCCAGAAGATTATCCTTACAGTTCTCCCTCAGTAGGCTTTTTGAACAAAATTTACCATCCAAATATTGAATACAACTCAGGCTCCATTTGTTTGAACACATTGAACAAGAATTGGGCGGCTATATATGATTTGCAAAACATAGTGGAAGACATGATTCCTCAACTATTGCTTAACCCAAATCCAGATGATCCTTTTAACGTTGAAGCATCAAATCTATACAGCAAAGACATTGAGCTGTTTAAAAAAGAAGTTAATAAGTGTGCAGAACAAAATTCGTTACTTATTGCTTATCGGCTGCAATTTTATCCAAATGGATTTGATGAAGTGAAAGACAAAGATGATCATCCTTATTTTAATTATGAACAAAAATTAAATAAAGACACCTTTTTTAAAAACCATGATATCATTGATAGTAAAACGCAGCCAAAGCATGAAGAATTGAATACAGTGTATGTTGATGTCAATGGCATTAAAACACCTTTTATGGAAATGGAAACTAGTTCTGGCATTTTTTTAATGGATGAAACACAAACACCTCCTATAAGTCGAAACCAATCCTCTAATAACTTTAGGAAAATAAAATCATTTTCCAATTTTAAAAAACACAATGAAATCTTTGATCGTAAAGAAAATGCGGAACATAACAATTTAAAAGTCAACTTTTCAAAAAGGACTTTTTCAGATGATACTTTGTTTCAATCAAATAAAAAAAATCCAAACTATTTATTAGATTTGACTCATAAAACATCTAATGCAGACGAAATAATAGAACTTTTTGGTTTATATAAAAAATAACCTTCAAATATATAAATATTTACAGTTGTATATTTTAAAAAAAAAGATTTATAAAAAAAAGTAATTTTGATGTTATTAAAAACATTAAAGTTTTACAAGTTTTTTAAAAAATGTAAACTTATTTTAATAAAACAAACAAACTTTGTTTACTGTTTGCAAAAAGTCACGTGTAAATTTTATTATGTTTAAAAGTTTTTATTGCGCTAAGTTAAAAGCAGCCGATTTTTTATTTTTATTTTGTATATAATATCAAAACGTCTAATAGCAATATAGTTAGCAAATTAAGTGTGCGCACAGCTATGCAAAAATTTGTCTTTTTAATTGTAATGAGAACAAATATTAACCACATCTTTCAAAAACCATCACATTTAAGCCAAAGCAAAATGATTTTGAATAAAGAAATGTGTTAAAAAGTTTCCATGGAAAAAATGGAAAGGTTCATGACTACAAATTTTTGTTGCTGGGCTTTTCACTACTACAATGTTAATCTAGAATATAAGAGAGCTATTGTTCCTTAAAAATCCATGTTGGCACTGACTTTTGTTGCACAATAAAATTAGCTTTGGAAACTTTTTTAAAAGCTTTCCAAGAAAAAACTTATACGTATCCAAAAAAGGAAATTTAGAGGTTTTCACAAAACACCTCGAATAAAAACTAATAAAACCGTTTGCAAAAAAAAAAAACTAGGGCAAAAAAACATGTTACTGATTTTTTATTGTTAACATTTCAGATGCATCTGTACAACAAAAAAGTTTATGCAGCTATTTTAATAAGGCTGCATATCTTGGAAAAAAGCCACTTCTATTATTATTTTTTTTTAAAAGTTGCCAAGTATAAAAAAAAATTGTTACCAGCATTAAAAAAGGCTAAATTGAAAAAAACAATATTTTTTTTTTTTATGTTTGTTGTACGCAGTTATTCTGAAGCAACATTATAATCAAAGAGCCGCTATTAGATTATTTATTGATTAAACACACAAACAGCAGCTAAATATTTTGCTGGTGCAATATGTATGTTCTTAGTTTGCATGCAAATTACAGTGTAGGAAATAATAACTCAACTCAAAATATCTAGTAACCAGGTAAATGCAATATTGTGTATATTAAATTGCTTTATAACCCATGTGCGTGTTTAGTTATTTTATATGCTCTTGTAACAATATATAAATTCACGATCGTAAATTTTTTTTTTTTTTCAACAATATTAAACAGAAAACGGTTCAGAAAAAAGTTGTTAAAGCCGCCAAAGAATAAAATACGTTTATGCATTTTTAGAATACATGCTTTTTGAGTGTATGGGTTTTTGTTCAAATACAGTGACTAGTTTTTATTATATTATTTATCTGACTTGTCTTGAAAAAAATTTTTTTCTTCAACGTTTTACTTTACGTCATTGTTAAAAAAAAGATACCTCAAGTAAGCATTATGAAATATTTACGAGAGGTTGTATGCAGTTGATACTCAAGAGAATAAAAACATCTTTTGTTAATTTAAGACAAGAAAAATGACTGCATAAATCCAATTTTTCGTATTAAATTAAGAAAAAAAAAATTACAAGCGTGCTGTGCTTAGCATTTCGACTCCTTAACAAGTATTGAAAAAATGCATAGGCATCATACGCACTTGAATCTTTAATGTCAGTATTTTTAACAGATTTAATAGTAAGAAATAATGTTACCTCTATGATGTTGCAAACGTGTGAAAAAAACTAACAAAAGTTTCAATACTCGTTTTAAATACAATATTCAGAGGATAACTAGAAAGTGGATACAAGGGTTTAGAGATATTTTGAGTTATTGTAAGTTGGTTAAAAATTTAACATATAAATTTATTTACACTAAAAGCTTTTTTTCCCAGCCCTTAAAAAAAAAAAATTTAATTTTCTCAAAAAATGAGACAATACGGCTATTGTAAAAAAAAAAAAACATCGCGTTTTTAGTGAATTTGTCTTGTTGATTAAGCGCTTTTAAGCTAACTCTCTTGTTTTGGTCTTAGCAGAATAACATGCATACTCAATAAGCAGTATGCTTAACAGAAATTTTTGCTTGAAAAAAAGCCTTAGTATGTGTTTACCAAGAGGTGCAATAAAACAAAAACAAAATTACTTGGTAAAAAATAAACCAAATGCCAGGAAGCTTGTAAAAAAAAAAACTTTTGTATGTTGTCTTGAAAAAAGCTGCTCATGAAAATAGCTGTTATAAACAATAAACACTATTTGCGTATTGCAGCAGACAATTATTAGTCATGCATTAACACTTAAGCAAAATAAAAACAATTTCCAAGATCCAGCCTTGTTGTGTACTTATGTTAAAAACTCCCTAATTATAAATTTTAACACTTTGTTTTATAAATTCTTTTATTAGTACAAAATATGTAGAAAAAAAAGTGGTTTGAGAATGCTTTAATTTTTATAGTATTCAAGAGAAAACTAAGTGCAGATATTAATAAAAATTTTTGTTTTCATGAGGTTTTCGGATGACTTTAAGACATTTCTCAGAGCGTAATTTATCAATATCAAAAGCTATTTCCACTTTTTACTTAAACTACTTACCTGGACAATAAAAAGAATTTTAATAGAATATAGCCTTGTACGTGCAAAATCCAAACAATCTAAGGAAATTGCTTGATAATTTAATGCCACTATTTTTAAGAGTTTGTGCATGATACAAAAAAATACCAAGACATTTATCCAGTTTATTTTTGAGTCAATGAACACTGCATGACTATGAACATGCAATTAAAAGTCACAGTAATTCATAACTGCATAAACAACCACAAGCCTTGGTCTTTGCTTACAAATGTGGTTTTCCTTTATTTTTCTTGAGATTATTGTTTGAAGCAACAATACTATGTAACAAACTGAAATATATTTCTAAATATAACAGCAAAAATATACGACAAATTTGAAACATAATGCAATTAAATCTACTTCATGAGAGGCTTACTTGAAAAAATTACTGTAATAAAAAAGTTGAAGTCAATATTTTATCTTTCAAGCCTATTTTTTATTGACTTTACCTGGTGGATTTAATAGCCGTTACAGCATTATCTATCTTAAAAAAAAAAACCACTGTTACGGTGTTAAAATGGCCAACCGTCGGGCTTTTTTTCAAGACAAATGTAGGCACACACATATTTTTTTTTTTCAAATATGGGGAATTAATAACACACTCAAGAGTATTCAAAACCCTTGAATTTAAAACAATAGAGATTTGAATAAACACGTATTTTGTAAAACAACAATAAGCAGTGGAAAAGTAGACAAACAATTATGCAAATGCATTTTTTGATGCTTTAATGCGCAAGAGAAAAACCGTTAAAGAATTTAAGGCTTGATAATGTTTTGCTTTACTTTATAGCAAAATACTTTGTTTTGTTTTATTGCATTGAATTTTGCGCTTGGCTTTAAAAATTGCTTTTTTAAAAAATTTGCAATTATATATAAACGGCCGTCTTCATGGATTAACTTTTTTTTTATAAATTTGAAATATCATCTTCTTTACCTTAAATTATATATAGTTATAACAATTAAAAAAAATATTAAAGATAGACCAAAAAAAAAAAAGCAAGCATAAAGCATTTTTTTCCAATTAATATATTAAAAGTATAAGTTTTCAGACCTTAACTGTCATATTGTACATACATTTCATTGCATAAAACATTTTTACAATTTGAAACTAACACTTTTTGATTATAATTTCTTATAAATTACTAATCTGTAGTATATTAAAAGTTAACACTTGCATTTAATTAGTGTACTTACTTTTTTTTTTAAAAAAAACAAATAAAACCAATCATGATTTCTATTCAAAAAACATTATCGGCTGGTTGGATTTTGGCCAATCTAGCCCTATATTCTCAATTATCATCTGCTGCTACATCTGCTGATCAGTTGGGTGATATTTCTTACTGTACAGCTGTTTCTGCTGGTGCTTTTACTCCATCTGGATTTTCTATCGATTACTACTCTTATCCTGTTGTTACTAGACAAACAGGAAGCAGTGTTGTCATAGGTTATTACCCAACTTCTACTTCTACTCAAGTTTCCACTGTTACCACCTCTACTGTTGGTTCCAATGGTTCTCCAACTACATTTGTCACTCAAGTCAGTAGTTATCAGACTTTGTATAGCTTTTATGAAACTTCAAGTGCCAACTATATTGCTCCAAATAGAGTTGCTTTCCAAGATGAGGGTTACTTAGGTCAAAAAGTTACTTCTCAACCTAGATACGACACCTACAAACACTTTGGTTCTGCTTCATCTGTTACTAATATCACTTTCCAAAACTGGATTGGTTCTCCAATTGTTGGTGGTCGTTATGAAATCTTTGGTACTTTGTCATCTAATATGGGATTATCTGCTACTATCCCATTAACCAACTTTGCTTTTGTTGCCACATCTTACATTGGGTTACCTGCAGGTTTTATTGGCGATTACGCTGATATTACTATCCAATTAACCCATGTTGATGATTTTGCCATTTTAGGCTTTGGTGATAAAATTGCCTTTACCTGTTGTGATGCTAGTCAGTCTAGAGCTGCTTTAAGTCCTGACTATCAAATTTATTCCAAATGGACAGCTGACGGTCCTTCGGGTAACAACATCATGACTGTGAGAGTTTACCAAGGTGCTTATATTCCAGTAAGAATTTTCTACGTTCAAACAAATAACTTAAATGGTATGACTTTAGAATATTCGATTAACGGAGGTGATTTCACTCAAGATTTTAGCAGCGTTTTATATGGAGCCAATGATATTTCTGGTGGATGTGCTTTAGATAAAGCAATTTCTACCACAGTTAATGTTTTTACTATTTCTCAAACTACAACTATCAATTACTTTACCAAAACAACATTGCCAGATGGCTCAGTCAGCTCAGAATTTGTTCATAAAGTTGAAATTCCAGGTGCTGTCGCAACATCTACAACTACAACTGGTTGGACCGGAACTTTCACCAGCACTTACGCAACTGATGTTACCACATTTGTTGGCCAAGACGGATCTTCTACCGCTTCTACTTTATATCATGTTGAAACTCCAGAAGTTAATGCTGTTTCCACCACTACCACTGCTTGGACTGGATCATACACCAGCACTTATTCTACTGATGTTACCACCGTTGTTGGTGAAGATGGTGTATCCACCGTTTCCACCTTGTACCACGTTGAAACTCCAGAAGTTAATGCTGTTTCCACCACTACCACTGCTTGGACTGGATCATACACTTCTACTTACGCCACTGATGTTACCACCGTTGTTGGTGAAGATGGTGTATCCACCGTTTCCACCTTGTACCACGTTGAAACTCCAGAAGCTTATGCTGTTTCCGCCACTTATACTGGTTGGACCGGAACTTTCACCAGCACTTATTCTACTGATGTAACCACCGTTGTTGGTGAAGATGGTATATCCACCGCTTCCACCCTGTATCATGTTGAAACTCCAGAAGTTGTTACCGCTTCAACTACTACCACTGCCTGGACTGGATCATACACCAGCACTTATTCTACTGATGTTACCACTCTTGTTGTTGAAGGTGGAGTACCGACTGTTTCCACCTTGTACCACGTTGAAACTCCAAAAGTTAATGCTGTTTCCACCACCTTCACTGCCTGGACCGGAAATTTCACCAGCACTTATTCTACTGATGTTACCACCGTTGTTGGTGAAGATGGTGTATCCACCGTTTCCACCTTGTACCACGTTGAAACTCCAAAAGTTAATGCTGTTTCCACCACTACCACTGCCTGGACTGGATCATACACCAGCACTTATTCTACTGATGTTACCACCGTTGTTGGTGAAGATGGTGTATCCACCGTT